>NNCF01127001.1:796537-914784 GCA_002313205.1 Laupala kohalensis | reverse complement strand
ACCGAAATTAGAGTTCAGATTTCAGTTTTTGGGGTCGCTGACACATCTCCGACATTAGTGACCTCTCCGATGCCGATTAAATCCACAATCAGCCACATACATCCCAGCACCTAAGGAAAGGGGATGACATATAAAACCACACGGGTGCACGGCACCCGACAGAAGGGGAATTGGGAAGAACGTGACACGAAAACTCATCGAAAATTATCTTCTTGGTGTCAGCCATTTATAGTGTTCGGTGTTTGCTGAGATGAATTATTAAACTCCCGATTACCATTAGGTGTAAGTTCAGACGACATTTATTTTTATTCTGTATTTAAGAAAATGGGAATAAGTAAAAACCAGGAAACGCCATGTAATCAGCAATAGGACATACTTATTGGTTCTTGAATTAACTCTAGAATATCTCTCAGTGGGTGTTTAAAAAACAAACAGTTTTTCTTAAGTTTATTAGTCAAAATAAGGGATAGAGGATACACGCCAAAACTAGCAAACCACTAACGTTCAAGTATAACATTATATGTGGATACCAATGGGTGTATGAGAAAGAATAAAGTTACAGACATGACAAATTCACATGAGCAAAGCACTGGTTACTAGCAAGTTAATTCTAAAGTTCAGAATTTTCCCAGTGTAGTGTAAATAAGATGAAATCACGAAAAAATTGAAATTGGCGTAAATAAAAAGAATCGTATATTTATTATGTGTCCAATTAAAAATCATATTTCACAATCCGATTAATAATTATTAATATCATAATCTTATCATTATTATTATTATTAATGGTGGGGTTTAGCATTACATTGTTATTTAATTACAGTGTTATGTTCCGTTGAGTTGAATTTATTTTGTGACTAATAATTTGATTTTTGACCAGATAAGTAAATTTGTAAGTCCACGAAATGTTATTTATGTTTAAATGACCTACAAAATAATACATGCATCGTCAAGAAACGCTGAATTAGAATCTCAAGGTGGATTGCGGCCAATTTTGGAAGGTAGGTAGAGAATATCAACCTTATAAAATGATTAATCTTTCACATAACTAGGAGAAATATTTGCAGAGATGCACAACCAAATAGGGTTAATTTTGGTATGGAGTCGCGCCTCCGTGCTGTCGAATGTAATATGTCGAGAGTTCTGAAAGGCGTTCTACAACAGTCTGTCCCGTGCAGTTTGCACCTGCACTCAGTTCCTTCAGAATAAGTAATATGGGTGGAGTCTTAATCGTACGTCACATAACACCCCACACATTCTCATTTTGGAAGAGATTAGGAAATGCAGTTTGTCATGAAAGAGTTTTCACTGCTTCAATGCATACTCACGAGAAGATTATAGTTCGATGACGCGCTATGATCTGCTAAAATGATTCGGGCGTGGGCACTCATGAACGGCTGCGCCTCTAGTTTTAAGACTTCCCGAGAGTTCCAGACGACTGTCAGTGCCCATGAGAGACACCAGCGGTAACAGAGCACCATATGATATCGCGCACCACACCATAACATCATAGCACCACACCACATATTGANATATATATATATATATATATATATATATATATATATATATATATATATATATATATATATATATATATATATATATATAACAATTTGAACGATTTAAACAGAGCAACAACATATCGAATAATTAAACATATCGAATTTCCTATTATGAAACATGATTAAAAGAATGTCCTCGCCTCGTGCCTGGACGAGCTCCTCCGCAGACGTGTGAAAATCGTAGTTTTCCTCGTCGATTTACTAAATATCCAATTATTTAAGATACTGTATCTCTGTAGTTATTTGTTCAAATACAATAAATATTATATTGTTGTATTCGTCTTCTCGCGGGATTTGAAGTAACGGTACAGTAAAAATACAGTTCCATTTTAAAAAGTTAATAAGTGTGTCAGATGCAAAATATATCTGCAACGAAAGGTGTTAAAAGTCATTTAAGTACGTCAAATGATCAGCTACATGTTACGCTTCTCTAATTGAAAACTGCACAACGAATTATTCATTTAGGAGATATTTGAGATTTTCGCTCTTATTGACACACTGTATTATGATATATCTCTATCTTAGCGTTAACTATTGCTATTCGTCACTATTATTGACCTAAGAAACTAAGAAATTTCATCCAAAGCTGTTATGCTAATCTAAGAAACAATGTTTCACAAAATGCAACTGATATTCAATGTTACCTCTTACAAATTTTTCCATCGCTAAAAAGCGGAATGTAATGCTCTATAAACTGAAGTTCAGTGCATCCCATGGTTATCAAGTCAACATGACATGTTAAAGTGCTTCCACGACCTTTCTTCAAAATAGGTTGTAATAGCTATCAAAAATCCTATCGCTGTTTGACATTCTAAAGAATTGCTTAAGCATTGCAGTAAAAATAACTTTACATAGAAATAAAAATATTCAATCTTTCATAATAACATTTCGGCAAAAACGATTAAAGAATGATGAGAAATATAGGGATAGTCTTTACAGGACTCCCTTTCAAGGTATGAGGGGTCAATATATTGTAAAACTTATGAAATTAATTCAATTAATAATGGAAACAAACCACCGCATCAAGTTCCATAAATATTCTTTTAAACCACACACGAATCTGAACGATCTGTGCATAAACTCTTGTTCTATCGACTATCGGGAGTCAGGAAAACATTATGTTCGTGTACGATGTACGGAATGCATTTATTTTTCTAAAATCTTCACGCTGCGCTGTTCGGTTTCTTCCTGTAGATGAACCCATATCGGTTGATTGTATTGTGAGTTGCTTAATTTAGGGACCTCCTACGAGAGCGATCAGCTTGAATTTGTGGAGCAAATTCACCTATGAAATACACATCTGGAACACGCAAAATTTCCCCCAGTAATTCTTTAGGGAATTGTGATTAGGCAGGTATTACTCAGTCATATTTATAGACATACTCTATTACCAAAGAACTCAAGTGAAACATATGTCCATGTTATGCACAACCTTTGATGATAGCTATGATCATGTACGTATGACGTAGTTGTCAAATCTATGATAATTTATATTTGATAATAGACATATGAATGTAACATGCAGGTCTTATGAACAATCATTCAATGGGAATGGTTACTTGACACTAAAATTCTTTATTGGAATGCGTTGCTTTTGTACACCAAATGATATTAAATGAAAATCTTTTTGTCCCCAACAAAGTTATTTGAACGTGATACAAACATATCTTCGAAAAAAACCTCATCATCAGGAGTATTTTAACACAACCCACAGCTAAAAAGAATGCATGTAAATCGGATGGGGGTGGTCTTCGGGATTAGTGGTTTTTTTATTTTATTATATAGAGTATGTGCATTATATTTTAAATTATAGAGTATGTGCACCCTAGGTTAACTATCTCGACTCCATATTTCTTCTGGGATGCTTTTTCTCTTTTGATTTTCATGTAATTTTCATTTCCAGATAGTCTAAGGGTGCTAAAGGGCTGGCACGCCTTCCATTATTTGTCTTTTAGAACCGATGGAAACACCCTGAAGCCAAATTTCAATGGTTACATTTAAAAACAAATACAACATACGAGTAAGGTGGAGGAGAAAAATGTAAGCTGTGATTTGAAGTGACAGTATGGTTAAACAATGCCACCTAGAGAACAGGTCTGTGATCTCATTATTGTCCCTGCTCTGAGTAGTTATACACCAGTGTAGTCCCCACTCACTGCTGCTCGGTATAAAATTGCTCACTAAAGCCATTACTTCAGAGTTTCCAATATTTACTAACGTCTTATAGAAAAGAAATCATACAGGTGATAGAAACTTAAATAATTTCTCAATATATTTTAAGAAGACAATTTTTGGAATTATGATTAACAGGCTCTTTTAGCCTCAACAGCAAATGATAGTTTGTTAGGTGGTATGACTAGGTGTAATTGTATAAACTTAGGTTTCCGCGGCCGGAGTCAATATAAGCTTATTTGTCCGGGACAAACCGCGTCTTAGTAGATGTAACTACCAACGTTTCGGCCATCGTGCGCTGCGACTTAGGTCTGTACGACTCTGACATTACCCTGAAGAAGGCCACAGCACGATGGCCAAAACGTTGGTAGTTATATCTACTAAGACGCGGTTTGTCCCGGACAAATAAGCTCATAGGTGTAATTGATTCAAGTCCAAAAACAAGTTGAGATATATGGATAAATTGTAGCATTTACCATTGTCCTTGGCTAATTTCTAAAGAGTGTGTGAGCGCGCGCGTGTGTGTATATATTAAAATTAAATATCATGACAAGTTTTATAGAATTCAAAATATATGTTGCATATTATATTCAATCGAATTAAACTAAACACTCTTCTTCTTACAAGGCGCTACAACTCTTCATGAATCTTGGCCAGCTCAATCACCTTCCTCCATCTGGCTCTATCCTTCGCAACTTCTTTCCAGTTCCTTACACCCATTATTCGGAGGTCGTACTGAACAGCATCCAGCCATCGTAGTCTCGGTCTACCTTTATGACGGGTTCTTAGAGGTGTCCATTTGGAAATCATTTTGGTAACTCTTGAGTTCTCCATTCTCTCCAGATGACCCAACCAGGCGAGCCTCCTGGATTTTACATCCCTTATTATATTTTTCTTTTCAATTAGATCATCTAATTCTTTATTGGTTTTTGTTCTGTATACACCTTCCGTGATTCTTGTTGGGCCAAAAATTCTTCTAAGGATCTTTCGTTCGAACACACCAAGTTTCCGTTCCATCTGTTTCTTGATCACCCATGTTTCACATCCATATGTTACAATAGGTTTAACGACGGTATAATATAGCCGAAGTTTGGACTTCCTAGACAAAACTGAACTTTTAAAAAGGTTACGATACCCATAATATGCCCTATTACCAGCTACGATTTTCTCCTTTATTTCTTCTTCTTCCTCGCCACTAAAATTTATCACAGTTCCTAGATGTTACTTCTTGGATCATCGTATCTCCCAATGCTATTTCTTTACCGCTATCATTGCGTCTATGTCTGGAAAACTTCGTGTACTTTGTCTTATCACTGACTATTAAACCCGCTTCCTCAGAATATATTCTTAGTTGTACGAAAGCTTCTTTCAAGGTCGCTAATGTCCTTGATAATCTTAAAAGATCATCCGCTTATGCACATATGTTTCAGCAGTGTAGAAGTATTCCCCCTTGTATCCAGTCTCTACAGAATTCTGTCAATGGTGATACTACACAGTAATGCCGATAGGGGGTCGCCTCGTCTAACCCCATCATTAATTAGGAAACTTTCAGTTGTTTCGTTCCCTATTTTTACTTTTGCAATTGTGTTAGTTAAGCTCATCTTAATAAGGCGTATTAATTTTCTTGTTACGTCATAACTACTTAGGGAGTCAAAGACAGCTTTCCTTTAATTCTATCAAAATCCTGTTTATAGTCAATGAAGATATTGTGGATCTCAATGTCATATTCATGACACTTTTCAAAAAATCTGTTTGACAATGTAGATGTTGTCTATAGTGGACCTATCTGGTCGAAAACCCATTTGAAAACCCCCCATTGTGTCTTCCATGTATTTCATTAGTCTGTTATACAAACAGGTAGAGAAAACTTTATACGACACATTCAGTAATGATATACCTCGGTAATTCTCACAGTTCTTTTTATCTCCTTTCTTAAACACAGGGCATATGATAGCTTCTTGCCATTTAGATGGGATAGTCACTTTGGTCCATATTTTATACATTGATTTAAAAATTCTATTCTTTAGATATAGTCCACCCTTTTTAGTGAATTCAGCTACAATTTGATCTCGGCCCGGAGACTTATTCTTTAATTTGTTTATTATTTGATAGATCTCCGATCTTGTAGGTAATGGAAGTTGCATGTTATCTTCACCTATATCTCCATTATCTTCTTCCTCACTTTCAATTGGCAAATTGCAATTTAGAAGTTCAGAGAAGAAGCCCAGGTTTTCAGAATCTCTTCCTTCTATGTGACAATTCTTCCTTCCTTGTTTCTTAGGACCAATGTGTTTATATTAGTTGTGTTACTCATATTTTTGTATATTTATAAAACTTTCTTGTCAAATTGTTTTTCCTAGCATTCTCTATTTCTTTCATTTTTTCATCCAGCCATAGTCTCTTTTTCCGTCTCCTAAGAATCCTATCATTTTTCCTCATTTCTAGATACTGGGCTCTACTGGCTCTTGTTTTAGACTGCAACCACTGCTTCCTGGTTCTGTTCTTTTCCTGGACTGCTTCTCTGCATTCGTCGTCCCATCATTCATTTATTACTTTTCTGTTGCCGTACCCAAATACCTCCTCTGCTGCCTCTATTATACAAGTCTTTATTTGTTCCCATTCCTCTTCAACATACTCGTTTTCTTCCTTTTTTACCAACTTATCTTTCACTACTTGCCTATAATCTTTTAAGTTTATCTTTGTTATCTATAGTATGCCTGTTCCAAGCTCGCGGCCTTGCATTCGCTCTAACACCCACTAGACTCCGCTTTAAAATTGTTTTAACAAGATAGTGATCAGTATCATAATTGGGTCCCCTCAATGTTCTCACATCTTCTATTAATCTCATCTTAGATCGATTAACAATAACATGGTCAATTTGATTGTCTTTTTATCTGGGGAGACCCAGGTTCCTTTATGAGTTTGTGTTTAAAGCGGGTGTTTGCTATTATCAGATTATTTGCAAGAGCAAAACCAGCCATTATTTCTCCGTTATCATTTGACATCTGATGTAAACCATATGGGCCGGAAATTTCTTGGTATCGTCTTTCTTTACCAATCTTGGCATTCAAGTCACCTATGACCATCAAAATGTCATATTTTGGTATGCGGTCCAAAAGTAGCTGGAGATCTTCATAGAAAAGTTCCTTCTGCTCTTCTTCTTTATCCTCTGTCGGTGCATGCACATTTTTTGTGCTAATATTGTGGAACTTTCCTTTAATTATAATTCTACATAATCTCTCATTTGCCGGTTCGAATTCAAGAATATTCTTTTCCAGCTCCTTAAAAACCATAAATCCCATGACTGATGTTCAGAGCCACTATAATAGACTGTATAGTCATCCTTAACTATTTTCCCAAAGCCCTGCCACCTAATCTCTTGAATTGCTAGGATTCTGATTTTCGTTTCTTTAACTGCTTCTGCAATCTCGTACATCTTCCCCGCCTGTAACATTCCAAGTTCCAATACATAGGCGGTCAATTCGTGTCCTTTTAACATAGCCGTTGTCTTAATTCATCTGCTGGTTTCTTCCTTGAGCTTTTGTAGCGGGACTGGATTTCCAGGAATAGGTTGCTGGCCTAGACCCAACCCTAATGACTGTGAGGGGTCAGGATTTGTGTAGGGTTTACTCCCCTACGGAGGTTAGCTTCACCACGCCTACGGTGACCCCCCTCGGTTTTCTGTCAGGGTTTTCCTTCCCTTGGTCTACAGCTCCCTTTTTCAGGCGCCGGAGACTCGCCTTCCACCTGTTCTCGTTAGCTACACTGAGTGGACCATAGGTGATCCACACCCTACGAACATCATCTCCAAGAAGATAGTGCCGAGTGGTGTAGTCACCCACAGCCCAAAGCATCTCAGAATCTTAATTAAGGTTCTAAGAGCTAAAGATTGCATTGCCCAGGGTCCCCCACTAGGTGAGAATCAGACTTGACTGACAGAGCCCTATTTAACGGGACAGCATGCAGGTACTTATTGGTGTACACTTATAGGCATCGTGTACCCCACCCGTGCCATATCAGTCCATTGGCCCCCAAACTAATCACTCAAATATCAATAATTCATGTGTATCCTAAACCTATTTATAAAAGTCATTTAGGAATATTTTAACCAAATGATATGTTGTGTTTCCCTTTTTGTTAATTCCCTTCCAGTGCTTTGCAGATCATAGTTAATTTACTAAATAAACATAATCCCTAATGCAGAAACAGTCTGCAATCCATTGAAGAAAAACATCGTGTAACTCCACTGAAATGCTCTCTATAATCAAGAAAAGATTTGCACAACCCATAGTCAAAAATGTGATTGGTACGTTCCATTTTCACATATTCCCTTCTATCAGTATGGAATATTTTCATATTTCATTTTGATGGGACAATAATTTTCAAGAGAAAGGAGTTTGGAGGTAGGATTGGCAATCAGAGTGAATACACAATAGTAAAAACAGCTAATCACAAGCTATGGCTTCAGAAATTTGTTACACATTTTCAAGCGTTAAACAAATATATCAATGTACGTTTAAGTAAAATATTTCGCAGGTTTGCAAAATAATATAAAAAATTCTTACTGTTTTTGGAAAAGAATGATCTTTTCTCCTGTACTTACACCATTACACATTGAAACCTTGGATCATTGTACATTGAAACCTGTTAATTCATCCAGGTATTATGGTAAACTGACAACAAGTAGTGATTTACAGCTACAGGTTGGCAGATGAACTTGCTGGTGAAAGCAAGCAAAATTGTCTGACTAGAAACTACAAGCTAAGAAAATTGAAACACATACATACAAAAAGCTAAATAGATCCATTAAAAAATGGAGCTGAAGCACCAATACTCAATAGCAGCACTAGTGTGTAGCTGAACATTTTTAAGAAATCATCACTAAGTTCAAGAAGACATACTACGCATTAAAGCACTATAGAGCAGATAGTCATGAACAATGAATTTATTTTCTAACTATTTCGGTATTTTCTACCAATTATTAGATGAGAAGATTCAAGATTGATGGGACATATAAATTACAAACATTGGCATAGGAAGGAAAGGCATATCAAGTTAACCCAAACAAAAATTCAATGGGGCAAGTGCATACAGAAGCTGAAGAGCAACATGTATATAATAATATTGTTCCTGTAAAATAAACCATCAAATATTCTCCAATGACTTCAGACAAAATTTTACGTGTGTTAAAGCAAGGAAAAACACAAAATGATACAAACAAATTTTATGTCAATATAAGAGTATGTATATGATATCACTGGAATTTTACAATAAGTAATGTATTATAGTATCAATACGAGCAATCGATGCATACAATATACTAAGAGAGCTCATATCCTACACTAATAATCACAAAACTTGTACTTGATTTATGTTATCTATAATATTAATTTAACTTCTACTATTTACCTCTTTCGAAGTCCTTCCATTTAGGGTACAAACAAAAACAAATTTCTCAGTGGGGTAGAACATTTGAATGTGCCAACATCAACAAGAAGTAGCCAACAACAAAGGGAACAGGATAGATTACTATCAAACTATGTCAAAGATAATATTGGGCAATGCCAATAACTGAATTATGAAATCCAAGGGAAATATTTTTATCTACTTATGTACTCAGTTACCAATTATTTCAATATGAAAAAGGGCAACTCCAGTCAAAAGAAAGGCACAAATTAGAAATAATATTTTTCTCCATTTAGAATGAATTTTTTAACTTAGTATTGACTTTCACCCCATTTAATCTTTAAAATTTTATATCGAATGAACAACTATATTGGGTCTTTCAGGCATGCATAATAATCTGTATTTTTTAAGTTCTCCGACTCAGTGTAAGAAAGCACAAGACTTTTTGATCCTTCCCCACTAATGCAAGGACGAATTGTATGTGTCTCAATCCATCACATCCTGTTTGATGCTTATGTTTTACTTGAATGACCTCCATGTTCACACTTAGAAGAAAGCTGTGTAAAACAAGAGACTTTTGCAGTGGCACCTAAATAGTGACCATCTCCTCCCTTAAAATATCATTCATTATTTTCCAGATGAAAAATAATTTTGAAATTCTGGTATTTCATATTAGTAAGAGTCACAATGCTTGAGGGAAAATAAAGGTACAGAAAGTATTTTTAATTTCATTTATTATCTGTAATAGAAATATATTTTCTCATGGTACATATATTTTTTCAATAAATCTTGGACACGTCGACGATAATTGGAACAATTATTTCACAATGTCATGTTTTTTAATTTTAAAGTAAAAAAATATAAATTGTTCAAATAATATTTGATAGAAGTAATATGTTCCTCAATTATCATCAACATATCTAAATTTTAAAAGTATTTAAATATCGTTAAATATATACTATATACAGACAATGAAAACCAGGTAGCCAAAAGCTTTCATGTCTCACTTTTTCATGAGAGTAAACTTAACTTCAATATATGGAAGAAACAATAAAAATAATCTTATATAACTTGTATCTTCTTTAAAACTACTCTCCACAAGGTGATATTAACACACTCCCCTAACTAGTTCACATGACAAGTACAAGAATCACAGAAAAAATTTACTATACTTTCAACAGTGCTACAAAGGAACTTAAGTTGATGCTATAATATTAAAAGATCACATGAGAAATATCACACAAGTTTGTTTTATCACTAATAGTATTTCGATATATTTGTAACAATGACAAAACTAAATCAACTCGATTCAGTTTTAAGGAGAAGTCAGTTTTTTTAAATTCTCAATTGATTGTGCAACTGCTAAATTCTTGAAAAAATTAAGAGCAAAAGTTAAAAAGTACTTTGCGTATTAAAGCTTCCATTATTGCTCTTGAAGAAAGAATATTTCTAATTTTACAAAAAGAAAATTCTCTTTTTATTAACTTTTATACACATGTTCAACCCTGATAATTGTCAAAATTAACATAAACATAAAGTTGGCAATTAGTAAACAGTCAAACTCAGAAAGGGTTGCGGCAAACGGGACATTCTCTCTTTACCTAGAAACAATAGTATTGATAATCAGTCAAAGCTATCATTATTTGTTATAATTAGTACTATCATTATTATTTGTTATTATTATTCATCATGATAAACTAAGAATTCCACAAGAATATTACCCTAGCCCATGTGTCGATACATGTGGTATGAAAAACATGAGTACATGGTAGACTTCTGACGTTAATCTGACGTACAAAATCCTCTTGACATATAACACAATGTGTAGATGAATCACTACTGCAATGAGAATTTCTTCTACTTCTACTTGGCCTCCTCCGGCTGTGGACATTTTAAAAGTATCTTTTATCATCAATCTCTAGATTATCAAACTAATTGAACAAGAATAAGAGGTGATTGGGAATGTGAATACATAACATATTATTAGTAAAAGACAATACACAATCTAAACAATTTTCAGGGTTTGTTTTACATACATCATAAAGAAAAGAGAACAATGAAATTAAACATATAAATTACTCAATAACATGTCGTGAAAAGTGGTTGAAAAAACAGCTATGAAGAAATAAATAAAGAATAGGATCAACCACTTATGTAATTGTTCACAAGAATTTTCAAAAAACAGAAATAAGTTAAAAATTCTAATTTTTGAAGCAAAACAAAAGTTTAAACCAAGGTTTAAATGTTCCTGATAATCCCCAATAAAATTTTTAATTTTTGCATCAGATAACTTAGATAGGGTCCAAATAAAGAGCTTTTTCAAACCCTATTTAAGAAAATAGCATACACCTTCTGTTACAATGCATTAACTGTAGTATACAAGGGACTACTCTAGTGTGTAGATCTCATGCCAAGGGAAATAACTGGAAATATGAATTCAATGCAAAAACATATTGTCTGTATCTAAATTCATTACAAAGAAATATGTCATCTGACTGTCTGTCTATTGGATCCTCACTTATCCTTAAACCATACAAGAAAATGGATTGGAGTTCTAGAACTTTTGACTTGACTTGATTTGACTTCTTTTTCTATTACGCTCGAGCAGCACTGTCCAACCGGTGGCCATTGAAACTTTCTTTACGGCTCACAAGTTATGTTACATTTTACATCAATTTTTTTATCAGACATTAGGGAACACTATTTAGTGTTATAAATCTATGATGTCAGAATTAAATGTTTGATGTGGTATGTCTGGAGAGAGAAAATAAAAAATTGTCCGTGGAATTATTCTGTTATTCATTGCAGTATATAAACATTATATTGTAATACTAAATATTAAAATTTTTTTTAAAAATTAATAAAAATATATACTCTATTGAATATACTTTATACACTTAAATTTTTCTAGCTTGAAATAATTTTTTTTTATATGAATCAAAATATCAAGTTACAAGTAAATAAATATGAAATGTTTTATTTATCAAGCAACATTTTGTCAAACCCCATCCCGTGCTGGCCTTATCAATAGAAAGTGTATAGATTATGGCCTGTGGGACATTATAAGTGGGACAAGACATGGGACAGCGCTGCCCGAGTATTGGAAGAGCATGATAGGATGAGGCCTCCTAATGTGACTGGAGAAGACAAGGGTACCATATACCCTTCCAACTCCTCCCTGAGGTGGGTGATCTATGAACAAAGTGAAGAGCAAATAATGATGAGTGAATGCTGTGGTAGAATGAAAGGCAGGGAAAATGGGAGTACCCTGTGAAATACTACAACAAAGCCCCTTCGTCCTACACTGCACATTCTACTTGGATCAGCAAGGGTTTGAACCAGTGTAACCAGAGCTAGGTGTATATGCTTGCCACAGATATACTACCCTCAAGTTGCTTTTACTCGATAAAAATTAAAATCTTAAATAATGTATGGAAGCAAAAAAATCTTTCTCAAACGTTTTACCTTTCACTTTATCTACCCTTGTAAGGAACACATTGACCTTGGGCTGTTGTTTTACCAAATTAGGGAGCTTCTTTCTTAAACATTCCAGTATTACTAGATGGACAATTCACTTATTGACACCTAGTATAATTGAATAACAAAAATTGCATTAATACCAGTTTCTTCATACAAAAAGTCTTCCTGCTATAATATATAATGAATGCACATGAATTTAATAAATACTGTAGTGCTATTTACTTGACGAATGCCAAAATCCTGGCAGAAACGTTGAGAGGTGAAAAGAAAAGTATTTGTACAGTTACTCGCAGAGTTACCACTGTCAGTCAGGTAATTTAATACAGCTCTTTTTGTGTGGGGGGGCTTTACGGCTTGTCAACATCATAAGAGCCCTTAATTTAATATAGAATCAAAACAGTTCAAATAAATTATCTCCAGGCCATCTCAGATTTTAATAAAATTTAATATTTCTAGCATTAATAAAGAATAAAATATAACATTTTAATCCATTTGGAATTTACAGCTGTATCGATTTTGAACAAAATGCCCTAAATATCTCCACAAAAAACTTTTGAGTTGCTTTAGAAGCTCTCATAATACAGATAGGGTGCAAGAGGTGCCATTTCACAGCTTATATCATAATATTTATGATGATATACTACCTACATAGACCATGATGAAAAAATCTATGAAAAATAGAAATTTTGATATAATTCATCAAAGACATATTCAATTATTTTTAATGAATACTGTGAATAGTTGGTACACTTATTTATTTATTTTATTTTGTGTCTTAGAGCGTGTCTTAGGTCACGTGGTCTGATATTCTTCTTCTTTATTATTTTGGCAATGGAATTCAGAAGGAGAGATGTTGGCTTCTCAACAATATAGACGATGATACCTTTAAATAGTTTGTCAAATTTAAATGTGGGATTGTAATGTGTTAAAACAAAAGAATGTAAGTTTTTCGCCAATTACTGGAAACAGTACTATAATATTTCCCTTAATTATTTCCAAACTCCACAAATGTGTTATACTTACTTTGCTTGTATATCAGGTGTTGTTAACAAAGCCTAGCCAATGCTGAAAACAAAAATTATTTCCTACTTTGTATGATAGATTACCTTGGCACTGTGTACAATGCCCGATTCTTACTTTACCAATAACAAATTCGGAGATTTATTCTTTAAAGAATGAACATACGTTTATGCACTTACTGGAAAAAACTGATTTTCCTTTGTAACAGCAAACAAGAAAAAATGCATGGGTTTCTATGCACTAAAAATAAATAAACTTTAAAGGACAGTGGAGGATTTAATACTTATAAAAATATATTTTACTCAAATGCTTAGTGTTATCAGTTATTCCAAAATGAATTGTAGGTATAACGTGCAGTCAAAATTTGAGATTAATAATAACAAAAGTATTAAATGACATTCCCGCCTTTGGAAAATCTATAATTACCCAGAGGAAAACCGGAGAGAAACCCGGGCCAGGATAGGAAAAGATTAACATTCCAACCCAACCACTATGGTAATTAATAAGGGATGCACATGTTAATGGAGAAATTCATTCATAAATTATATTTTACCTCAGTCAATTGTAGTTATCATTAAAATAAATTGTTAGTGAAAACATAAGTAAGATATAATTACATACTACTTACAATACAATAACTTATATTGATAATAAATTTATTATTATTATCAATATAAGTTCAAATACCCAAAAATCAGTTATTTGCCAGGAAATATACAACAAAAACAGCAAATTCTTTAGTTCGTGAAAAGCATTAATTACATCTTATGAGGCGTGTAACACAATAAAAATATTTACCCAGTTTTCTAAATCTCAAAAGTAAATATTTATGCATACCTTTCCCAGTTGTAAGGTTCATAACGCAACGGCTGTTCCTGGTTTCGTAATAGGTACACTAGAGCTGCGGTGGCTACACCTATACCCATAATTAGAGCAAACGCAAATCCTTGGTAAGGCATTTTATTATTCGATTCAAGAGAAACAATATTATATCAATAAAAATAAAGCTTCCACTTCGTCGCCAGAAGTGCGCAGCAAACACCCACTAGGCAAACAAACGCAACAAACATTTTACTTGCTTTGAAATCAAATTGTTAACTCCTTTTGTCAGTTCAATAATTATTTACGGTTAATACCATAAACTTAAGTTTTCGCTAACCACCATTCGTGCGCCAATGCGCGCCAAGTCAATTTCCACTGTTTCTCAGAGAGTAATCTTGTTGACAATCTGACAAGCGAAAGTTCGTTCGCCATAGAGATAACTACGTGGCTGCTTCGTGGACATCATTTGGCAGCGGCAGAGATACTAAAAATATCACGTTTCAATATGTACTTTCAATGTAAGATGAAACGCGAAAATGAACAAGAGAAAATCCAACAGTTCAACAAATCATTTTTTTGTAAATGTTTCAGCAGAGGATAGCGAAATCGAAATAGTAATTTCGAAATCAAATTTCGAAATTTAGTAAAATATAGTATGTAGGTCTTCTTATAATATGCACTTTATCCAAAATTGTACCAGGAATAATTTTTAAGAAGGATACACAGCAACCAAAAATGCAGTTCACATCTTGGTATTGCCACAATTAGGACAATGAGGTATGAGCGCAATTGGAGCATTTTGACTCGGTCGGCAGTAACTCTTTTTTTCTTGGGGGGGGGGGGAATTCGGGGAGACGTTACATTTAAGTATACTAAAAATTGAAGAGAAAGCTTGTTCAAATGATTTATTTATAAGAATAAACTATCGTGCTTTGTGTCATTATTCAGCATTGTCATTAACCCATGCAAGGAGGAATGACAACTCATGATGATAGCGTATGAAGTCACCTCTCCGACGTCGAAGTCACGACGACGTCAAAATGGTTCCAAGACATGACAAATTCGGGACTCACCTTGTCGTCAATTTTTCTGAAAATAACCAGACCTCATTATACCCTCGCTTTGACTGTTGTGCTTTTGTATGTGGGGGGACTTATATTGTCAGCCTATCATGACTGAAGATCCTAGCAAGTCAGCCGAGCATGACATCGCACAAAAGCTTTTGATATAATTAATCATGAAATTCTCCTCAGTAAACTAGAAAATTATGGAATTCGGGAAATAGGATACAACTGGCTAAAGTCATTTTTATCTGAAAGACAGTAAATAATACAAGTATCCTACCAACATGAAAATCAAATACATCACCGTTCCTGGATGTCACTCACGGAATTCCTCAGGGCTCCACCCTGGGACCCATACTATAATCTCACCGGACCACCCCCATTGCCACAACTTCCTGCGCTATAACTGGTACTTTTCGGACACCACCTTGAAACCGCCACTTCCGGTGATAAGCGCTTATCAACTCTTATCAGTGCTATAACTGATACAAGTACCCTACTGGTGCCCCATCCATCGTATTCATAGATCAGATTTCATACAACATAGAGAGACTAGCTAGTACGTAGTTCGTACACCTCCCACTCCTTAAGGCGGCTCCACACTTTCGCTATTCGGCGAACTCCGAGCAACCGAACAGCGAATTCCGAGCAACAGCGACTTGCTCGAGGTATTTCCCCAGTATTCGTCTATGGGGAAGCACACTAATCCAGACATGAGCAATTTGCCGAGCACGTGCTCGCGCTGTGAACGACGAATATTCGTGTTCGCTTTCCACAAGTTGGGGAAATGGCTACAGTAAATGAAGGCATTGAATATCAGGGTGAAGAGTGTGATGGCGGTCTTGGGCAAGAGCAGTAGGTGGTCCCCTCGCACCCTATCGGAACCACCGGTTTACGGGATATCGATGCTTCTTTATTGCCCCTTGAACCTCTTCAGACTGGATCTGGCAGAACTTGGTCCGATCTTCTGGTAAATGGGGAGATGAAACGAGAGCTAGGGAGTGAGAGGTGGCAGTATTGGGGGGGGGGGGGTGAAACGATTTTCCAGTAAATAACCATAATTTCAGCTTTTCTAGCTCGATCGTAATGAGTAAATGGGGTCGATGAGTGTGGGGATCGTTTGGGAGGAGTTTTGGAGGATTGTGAAGTCATTGTTGGAGAGCTGAGTCGCAATATCCAGCATACACATAAATATAAATAAACTCAACTGTATCTGCTGTGGGTTGTCCGTGATATCATAAGACAGAAGATACTGAGAGAAGTCATCCTTTCACTCGCACGCCCACTAGGAGGGGGTAAGGATGGAAGGAAAGCAACGGTTTGTGCGCAACAGTTAGCACTCAGAAAAGGGAATCGAGTTCCTCCACCTAAGTCGATGTGCGAGATAGACAGACACATTTTACATTGTTTTCATCTTCAGACACCCGGTGCATGAGACTGTTGGATCTATATATATTTAAGTCAATGATCAATAGTGGTGAGTTTAAAACCTTAGTCGCCGTAGCGAGGAAAGTGAAAAAAAGTTCTTAGACATAGGAATGAGACTTTTGCGTCATATATTCCGCAACAATGGTTAGAACAACGAAGCCATTAACAACTGTTTCAACCCCACTCAAAATGTTCGAACAGAGAATGTGGTAAATCGTGTCGCCATTATTGTTGCGGCATCGAGAATGTATTACATAGCAATGTAATACATAGCAATGTAATACAATCTCGATGCCGCAACAATAATGGCGACACTAGCTTCGATAAGAGAGGAGAAAACGTACCAAAGGGTTTTCGTTGCTTTTATCGTTGGTCTAGCGCTGGTCTCGCAGTAAGTACCGACATAAACGTCCTCCTCATTTGTAATTATGTAATTACATCGTCACTATTTTGTATCCTCTTATCGCTGATCGTCGTTCCAACATAATCGTTCGGTCGTGGCTCTCCACGCAATCGAGGTAAGCTATGATTTTAACTTTGACGCAACTCGCATTATTACCTAGAGTTTTATCAATATCTAAAAAAATTATGATGATTTATTTATCAATTTTCATAAGGGTTTTTTTAATGAATTTAGCCATAACAATAAGACTAAAATATGATTTCTTTAAAGATTATATAATGCAATAAAACGGACTTAACAATAGGAAAAATGACCATGAGTTAAATAAAGTTAGTCCCGAGTTTTGGGCGCCAAATTGACATAAAATAGGACAATTAATTAGATCATTGGGTAATTAAAAAGTACATGGAATCTAGGGTATTCATTGAAATGGGTTTTTGGGTTCGAATTATTTAACTACGTGACCACAACACTCGGGGTTCCTTATCCCATAAGGAAAATGCAATGGTAAAGCAAATCAACTAAATTGTTTATTGAACAATTATACATAATGCTTAAATCTAACATGCTCTCTTCCCTTTCAACCCCACTAAACATCCCCCCAAAAGGAACACAGAACAGAAAATCTTCACGTCAAACACCAACATGCTATAACTTGTCATCAACTAAGATGTTGACTTCAGTCATTGATTAAAAATACATAAAATAATTAAATACAGGATAGCTCATTTTCTTGACAAATCCCTCATTGGTTAAGATAATGTTTTTAAAGTTCTGAGCTGGGCCAAAATTGACTTATACTAGATCACACGAGATTCTTCTTCGCTTTCGCTTACACTACAACTGGATGCAACCAGCATGTATCTATTACCTTACTCAAAGATGGGTGATCAGATCATGAAGATGGCGCAGATTTACTCGCCCTTGAGACCCACGGGAGTTTGCCTCCTTTCGTCCGTCAGCCAGTCCAAGCCGCCCGTCCATTCGGAGAACCCGACTCTCGGTTCCCGGAATCACCCGCGCCAGCTGATGTGCTTCCACATCCTTAGGGCGGCACCGTCATCTTCCGCATACCAATCCGGTTCCCAGGAATTCGGTCCGCTCCCACACGAGGCGATCGAAATAATAACTTATCGCCACTCGTCCCGAATTAACCAAGTTCATGCTCGAATCATAATCGAATGAATTTTTTAAGACGCGATAGACAGATTGATTGTGGAATAAGTCTCCAATGACTCTTGGAGACTTAAAACCGAGTCCAACAAGCGTTGTTCAGGATATGAACAAGTCGAGCCACCATTACCAAATCCAAAAATGATGCTCTGAAAATAATGTCAGTAAAAATCCGTGTTTCTGTAAGAATCTAAGTATCTGAATAAGCATCTGACTGCCTTAAGAATCTCCGAATCCTAATAATAATCCCGATTGCCTCTGCGCCCTCTTTTATCAGTTCGATCCCCACTTCTACTAACGATCCTCCCTCCCTTGACTCCAAACTTCAAAAACCTCATGTCCATGTTCCGCCAATACCTATGAATCTCGAAGTCACGTTGGGTTCTCTTAATTCGTCAAAAATTGGACGACGAGTGCAAGTTTCTGACCACTCATGACGTTGCTTTTTAAAAAGATTCGTTAGTCCACATTCAACCGTCTTCTCACTGTGGCAACGCTTCTTTCGAAAGAAATTTCAGGTCTAGACATGTTTGTCCCTTTTATTTTCTTCCTTGCCACTCACGCTTTTCTACGCGTCGCTTCTGCGACGCACGCCAACGATTATACTATGGTAAAATTTCTACTTTTATTGGGCCGAACCCATACCCTTGCTCTTAGCCACGCGACCGTCGGTCTCTTTAAATTTGTAAAGGGCTCTGGGTCCTACGTCCCCTGAGTGAATGTCGTTTTAACATACGCTGTCTCCTTTCTAACAATGACCTTCCTTTTCAAAAATATGCTTTGTTGTTTTCCGGCCTTTTCACAGCCACTCAGTTTTAGGGTTCCTTTCTTCAACGAAGTAGCATCCTACCACGCCCTTCGTATAATTTTTTCCATTGATTTTAATGGACCGACGCCTCTCTCGTGTCTGAGAAAAGTTTGCTTTGCTTCTTCCCTCTTCTACCCGAAAATGTCGTTCGCACTGTTATATTTGAAATACATCGACTCGTGCTGATATTTGTTTTATTTAATTTTGTTTACGAATTATTATATAATTACAATAATGATAAATATAGACAAGAACCATGAACTTTATTACTGTGTTGATGTTCACTCTATACGGTGTTTCGTAAATACTTTTTTTCTGTAGGAGATGCATTTTTCTTCTTAGTACGCGAATACAATAAATTTGTAATATCCTCATTTTCTTGTTTGTTTTCACGTTATTTTTTTAGAAACTATTTAATAGTATATGCTTCAAAAATTGTTTGGTATTTTTTGAATTTTTTTTTATTACATTTTGTTTACTTTGTCAGCAATGCAAGAGGCTATATTGTTTATAGCTTATTACAATTACAGTGTGTTTTTATATTGTAAATAATTAGTAATTATTGAGAAACTGTTCTTTACGTATGTTTTTTAGTACTGTTCTAATAGTTATGCCAGCTTCGTATAGCTGTGTTAGTTGCTCTTTTGTTGTAAACATTCGCAATTATTTGTTAATAACAATAGTAATAAATTTCTGTTTGCAGTAATAAATGTGTAGTAACAAATGCACTAAAAAAACTGAATTTTTTTCAATTTGAAGAAGGTTGCTCCAGCTTCACAGTGATGCTGGAACAATGCCCTATATTTTTTTAAATACAATAGTAATATATTTTAATTTATAGTAATTAATTAGTAATAAATGAGTACAAAATTCTCCCGTATGAGATTTTCAGTTGCGCCCTGAAGGTTGTTCCAGCTTCACAAAACTCTTAATATTGTCAGTGGCTTCATCCTGAGTAGCGCCTGGAGTTGCACTAACTATTCCCATTCGCGTTCAGCCAACCAGAATGAAATACCCCTAGCGAGGTTATAAAACGGACGCATGGCCCGCTCTACCTCTAGGCCTGCGCGACTTTGACATCATCCTGAAGAAGACCTCAGCGTGATGACCAAAACGTTGGTATTTTTGTCTATTTAAATAGAATAATGTGGCATCTTTGTCAATCTTGCCAAATATACTTGATATTTAAGAAGTATTTTTCTGCTATTCCCAAAGTATTGCATAGCTACATCATTCAGGTTTCGTAGTATAACCTATTAAAATGTGCAGCAAGATGATACAGTTTTGAAATTTGATATTTTAACGCTTCAGGATGTCACGTTTTAACCATTTCCTTTAGTCAGTACCCAAATACCGCAGATATTTATATAGTAAAATATAATTGTGACAAATATTTATAGACAAAGCATTTGACATGTCTGTAGTTCATATTTTACTCTTAGACAGAACTCTTTCTTTTGCCAATGGAGCCAATTAAGTGGAACAAGTTCCAATGCAAAACAAAATTCTTCTCGCAAAACACGACCTGTTTGTTGTTGATGAGAACATTTTTCACGAAATTATTTTTTTAGCAATTAGAACCTTTCTCATTTTAATGCTTCAATACTATTTTCTTCTGCTTTAACATTTATTTATGCTTCCACGCTTATTCTCAACCTCGTTTCCACTTCAACTCTTCTTTTCTAGATCCACGATTCGTTTCCTCTTGAAAATTTGCATTCCCATTTTAAAAACCCCTCGTTTTCACTTCAATCCTCTGTTCGAACCTTGTTATATCTTCACAGCCATTTTTTCCACTTCTCCACGTTTACCTTTGTATCTCTTCGTTACACCTTCGTACTCCCTTTTTGACCAATTCTAGCTTCATATACCTTCACGAATCTTCATTTCCATTTTTCCAATCTAAGTTACCGCTTCGCTTCACCTGCGTTTCCTCTTTCATTTTCTTTCTCGCTTCGTTTTTGCGCCACTATAGAGGAGAATACTCGCAGACGCCAAATTATATCCATCTGACGGATAATTAATAAATTGGAGCTGTTTATAATAAATTAATAAGTAATAAACTTTATAGTCAAAAAAGCAGTTACAAACTGCTTATGACCACATCGAGGATAATAAACTAATTTACTCCGGAAGCAATCAAGGAACAATCCCATCAATTTCAATCAAGGGCCCTATGGTAGGGACGGACATACTCCTAAGGATTAAAAAAGTTGGGCACCTTTTATAGTATTAGCATAATACCAACAAAGATTGTATTTAATAAAACAAAAAGAAAGTAATTTCAGAAGTACTCATTATTATCAAACTATAAATAATATGGAAAGTACTGTTGATAAATCGTAACTATTAAATAACACTAAATTCGCGAATAATTATTTCAATAGATGCCGCCCCTGGGCAAGAGCCTAGCGAGTCTTTATAAAAAATCCCCCTCTACCCGAAAGAACACCCGAGAAAAACCCGGATAAAGTTACAGAAATAATGCACATGACCGTGCCAGGGTTGGGTAAATATATAACTAAATTTATATAAATCATAAGACACAGTACAAGCATGCAGGAAAATAGTTTTGAAATTGTTGTCATATTTTGAAAGTACTACAACAATGTGACAAAGACCATGATGACTTTAATTTTTATTAAAATCAATAAATTATTTCACAGTGTAGAAGCACTGGTGCAGTAGACAGCTTCTAACAGCGGATTTGAAGAGATTCAATTTAATAATATCTTTTCTATTTTTGGGCAGGGAATTATATAGAACGATTCTCGAATGATCGGCCCTTTTTGGCAAAGTGCGGTTGACTCTGTAGGACGATGAATATTATTCCTATTGCGAGTATTGTGTTCGTGAATAAAATTGTTTCGTATGAAGCAAGGGTGGCACTTCAGTTATTCGGTCTTAACAAACACGACAATTTCATACATACAAATGTAGGGAAGTGTTAAAATATTTAATTCCTTGAATAAAGGTTTACAAGAGATTCGGGGATGAGATTTACAAATTATCCGAACAATCCTCTTTTTAATTCCGAAAGTTTGGACGCTCTGCCCGGAATTGTCCCAGAATATAACGCCGTATCGTAATTGGGAGTAAACATTTGCAAAATATACTCAACGGGAAATATGTGGACTAACAATATTAACTAATATTCGTAATGTGTAACACAAATTACTTAATTTGGAATGAAGATTGTCAATGCGACAATTTCATTTGAGTTTGTCTTGAATATGGACACCTAAATACTTTGTATTAGAAATAGTTTTTAATTGTAGTTTTTAACGAAAGAGAAATCCGGGGTAAAGATTTTGTGATACTATTGTGAAATGATCTAGACACTGTTTTGTCAGTGTTTATAATGAGGCGATTTGCGTGGAACCAAACCGAGAGATTAGACAAAACTTTTTGAGCGTTGGCGTGTTTCCATAGTAAATTAGTGTCATCAGCATAAAGAATCATTTTGCAATCTGATGTGAAAGGCGACGTTCACATACAACAAAAAGAGTATGGGACCGAGAAATGAATCTTGGGGAATTCCGCGAGTAAGTGGCTTTGTTTCTGAAAGGCAATGCTGAAGTACTTTATTTTTAGTATAGGATATTTCGACCTGTTGATATATATCTTTTAAACAGGAAATTAGCCTTTGATGTGCAAGTCCAGGAATGCCAAAGGATTGTAATTTTGAGAGGAGAATTTCGTGATCTATGATATCGAATACTTTAAATAAATCAAGAAAAACACCCTCAGGATTTTCTCCATGGCCAAGAGAAGAGATAACATCGTTTAAGACAGAAAATATGGCGCTGATGGTGGAAAAGGATTTCCGAAATCCGTGTTGATCGTCAGAGAGAATGTTATTTTGTAATAGAAAATCTAGAAGACGCTTATAGAACCTTTTATAAGGATTTTTGAGAAAGAGGGTAGTAGAGAAAATGGTCGATAATTACCAACATTGTATGCTTCCTTTCTTGTATTAAGGTTTCACTTTAGCTCTCTTAAGTATGTTAGGAAATACTCCTTCCGATAAAGAACTATTAAATATATTTATGAGTGGATTTAATATAACGTGGGACGAAAATTTAACAATAAATTCGGGTATATCATCTATGCTTATTGCAAGTTTTTTTAAAATGAAATGATGATGTTCATGATTTCACTGGCGTAAGTTTCGGAATTGAACATAGAATGGGGCACGTGGATGGATATATTTGAAGGACATTGGTTTTGAGATTTTGAATTAGTTATTTTGCCTACTCCTGAGAAATAAGAATTAAACAAATTTGCGATGTCATGTGGATTTGATACGATTTTGCCAGCGTTTAGTAGGGAAATGTTTTCTTCGCGGTTTTCAGAAGGTGACGGGTATTTTTTAACAATATTCCACAAGTTTTGGTCCAGTTGTTCGATTTTAGTTCCTGCCTGTCATTTTACATAATTTTAGCTGCATATACTACTTTTCGGAGAATAGTTTTATATTTACGGAAATAATCATGGAATTCGAGTGGTGGGTGGTAAGTCGTTTATGATTTTATTTGTTCATTGCTACAAAAAAAATTTGTATGGAATACTTATGTTAACAATTTCGTAGTCAAGTGTCCAAATACCTTTGAAATTATAAGATTTAGTTTCAGAATAAGTTAATGGAACAATCGTTTGAAAATATTGGTAAGTAAAGTGGGGTTAAGATTTGCCTAGTAAATAAACTATCTAAAAAAATTATATTTGAAACTGAAAAAATTATATTTTATTTCTTGCTAACTACGCAATAATTGTTTCATTACTAATTGTTGACCGGAAAATATTAGGCATATTTACTATGTTGCTAACGGTGCTGATTTGTACTAATAATTATGTATTTTTTCTCAATGTTTAGGAAACTGACCTGGAAGAATTCAATAAAAAAGGAATTACAACACCAATGTTTGAGCAATCTTGATAAAATATTGTCTTTGGTTGAAGAAAATCAGATTTTAAACATAATTTTAAACACACGCAATTTTTAAAGTAGTTCAGTTTTGCTGTATAGTTGCTGAATATTTGAAAAAATATGTCAAGTGAATTGCTGAACGCGCTGAGTTTACCATGTACGAGCATACCGCAGAACCTCTCTTAACCGGCCTGGTCGGGATTGAGACCCTGGCTGGTTGCCCGTTTTGTGGCTTAATTCAAGGTATCTGTGAAAAATCGATTATCGTTCAAAAATAGCCTACAATTCCGTCTGATTATCATAAATAAACAAACCAATGAGACGTTATTGTATCTTATTTTTTGCACGTATGATCATTGTTCATAGATAAACGAACACGAAAAAAATACACATTATGAACTTATATAAATTTTGAAAACTTAATGTATGTATGTATGTAAAGAAAACACCGTTCCACGGGTAGGCCGGTTAACCTGAGGACCAATTGATCCGAGACTGGTTAAGAGGTACTGTATACTGGAGCGCTCTGATGAGCGGACAAATGGACATCAGAATACTTAGCACTAGAGAGCTCTAGCGCCAGGGAATCGCCGGTTGACGCTCGCTGGTTTAGTCGAAGCAAAATTTCCCTTGAATATCGAGTATATCCATCCAAGGCTTCTTCTGTCTTTATTTATGCTGAATTCTATAGCTTCCAAACTTCATTTCTATTTTTCTTTCAACTCGCCGTTTCTCATTAAAATCCTATTGAATCTTCACTTACATGAAACGCGATTCATAGGTATCCATCATACCTGCTGTTCAAGTTTAACCGGTTCAAGTTAGTATAACATAAGTTCACATTTTAATACAATCTTGAGTATACAAATTCAATGGTTTAACTAATTAAACAATAATTTTCGACTTATAAAACCAAGCATTCTCCAATATTACTAGGTTTCTAGTACTTATTCTCATAGTGTGTGTAAATTTATTGTAATCATATTATCCCAACTATGAAGATATAGTTTGATCAGTTGAACACGTTTAAATGCCCGCTCCAGAAAAAGTCTTGGTTTGATTGGCTTGCACTGCACATCCTCGGAGCGTCGCCTATTTTCTTTACTCTCCATCCCACCGAATCTGTGACCCAAACAACCTTGCATCGAGTTAAATACAGAATGGGTGTTAAACTCTTAACTTTTCAGCGATTTTGTATTAATTATTGGAGTGAAAACTCTCGTTTATCCGAGAACGGATTTTTAAAATAAATTTTAAACGCATTATTTTTTCTTTACTTTCTTTGCGACTTAAAAGTACAATTATTTAGCTAAGTATTTGAAGAATAAGATGTACAAGTTCTGGAGGAACAAGAATGAACTTTTTTGTGACAAAATGTGGTTAAAAAATTTAGTCACAAATAAACTACTAAAGACAATTGAGTGAATTTTTTGAAAATCGTTTAAACTTATTTCTATGTTGATTTATACCTTTTTGCTGCAATTTTTCGGATTATGCGTGAATTTTAGCGATTTCCGTTCAATTCTATATAGCAAATAATCGGAAGTTTAATATATTTAAATATTATATTTTAAGGTCATAATAGATCATTGAAATTCTTGTTCACACCTCATTCATGAATCCTACCCGCCCCCGTAGCTCGACACATTTTACCAACGTAAACAAAATAAATACGTCCGGTGAAACAAGAACACACGGAGAGATTACATAAATTACCGCAATTGAAAATATCAGGTGCATTTAGTGGTCGTATTACAAATTTTGTATGTGCACTATAATATATGGTGTATCATGTTATTGTGGAGTTAATGGTGGTCTTTGATAAGTGTTTTAGAAGTATTTTTCGAGAGGAGTTTAAATGATTACTAAGCTGGTACAAAACATTCATAACGTTCTGTATAAGTTTATTTGAAAGAGAGATTGTAACTAAAGAACATTTGAAAAAATGTCCTGTTTTGGAGGTAATGTGATAAGTGAAATTTTTAAAATTTTCAGCTTCCTTAATATTGTTAAAGGGTTAGTGAGGAAAATATTGCTTTACAATTAAAAACACTTCAAGATCACACATTTCCCAAGTAAAAATAAGTCAGTGACATCACTTTGTTATATTGTTAGTGTTTAAGAGAATGGTAGTTGTGGATTAGCAACTACACTGATTAATAGATAAATAATGTGAGATAGGGCAGCATGGTTATTAGTAAACATTGAATTTATTTGGCATTACTTTGAGGTCTCAATTCTCTTATCTATCAGTGTAAGCAATATTTTAGAGATTAGTTGTTCTCATATAATATTATATACTTTAAAATCTCAGTATTGCTATACATTTCTGTGTATTCCCTCAGTAATGTATGTGTGCAGATTTTCTTGGGATCTATTTTGTGAAAGTGTACTTTAGGATTTAGAAGAGATGCAGTTTTCAATTTTGAAATTGTTTTTTATTGAACACAATGTTGAGTAAACATTTTCTATATCCATTGTATGAAAGTTTTACTGTAGATTGGTGGTATTGCATGAAATAAACCTTAATAATATTACTTAAAGTGACTCATTCATTTTTTTAAATTTTCGTACCTTGAGGATGAAATTTTATATTTTCATGTAACTGAAATAACTTATTGGAACTTGGAAACAATTGTGATCATTCATGTTTCAAATCTTTATTGGTTCCTCACATGAAGTGGATTTCTACTCAATTTTTTCCTTTTAACATTTAGTTGTTCTTACCTCTCTGTCTCCCAAATTAATTTTATCATATTCATCTCAAATAACCCAGCTTCTCTTGTTGGGGAGTTAAGAGGGAGTCACTAGATAATTAGTGTTAATTAGCACATCTAGCATCTCTGAAAGTTTGAAACCTTGGTGGATACTTGTTTTCATTTTACTGAACCAAACTCAATTATATCATTATCATTGCTTATCTTTCTTCTTTATCATAAAAAAAAGTATTTATTTTTCATGCTTTCTTTAAGTTTATCCTGGAAGTTATCTTATTTATGCCTAATTGTGGATCTAATTCCAGTGTTCTTGGAAATTGTATTATACCATCTAAATTCATAGATCTTAAGATCGATTCCTTTGGAATCAAAACATTAATCGAATTCTAATTTTGTAGAATATGAATTCATTGCTGCTTGTTCAATCTATATTCAGTGTTAATTGAGGATTGAGAGTGAGAAACAGAATTTTATGTAATTTTCATATTTGTTTATATAGTGTTCAATTTTTCTTTATTTCATCTTTTTTGTATCTTTGCAAGGAAGTTAAATTTTGTATCTTTGAGAAACTTGACTTTGGCCTTATTTTTACAGTTATATGCTGGAAGTCTTTGTTGTGATGGGTGCCCTGTCCTAATAATTAATAAAATTAATGTTTCTGTTTTTTAAGCAGTTAAAAAATAACATTCTTTCAGGTAACAATGTAGGTGTAATTTTTGTGAGTGACTTTAAAGAGACTCATTTTAACTTTATATTGAGACTTCTCTTTGAAGAATGTTTCCAATAACTAGACTAATAAAAAACATTTGAAGAAAAATAATAACTTACTTTCTGGAGATGACTTAATTTACTTACCAAACATCTATGTCATTGAGAATTATTGTCCTCTTATGTACATTGGCAGTGGTTATTTTCAAATTTTTAGGTTTTCCTTTCATTCTTATCTCATAGTCTATATGGCTGAGACTTTATGTTTAGTGGTTTTTGTTGGTATTTTATTTTTTGGCACTGTGTAACAATTAACTGAAAGATTATGGTATTTCACTTTGATCTATTATTTTTCTGAGGTCTATCGAATGTCTATTGAGGTAATAACATTTACCTCTTTCATCTTTTGGTTTTTTAACTTATTATATACAATAAGATTTATATTATGATTTCTCTTTTCACCCAAACATTTTCATGGGACAAGTACTACCATAGTTATAGTATATTTTTATTCTGTTTCTTGCCTTTTGTTTCTAGTAATGTGTCCTGTGTGCAATTATGAGTGAATAAATTGATTGGAATCTGTCATGAATAGGAAACTATTTTTGTTCATCGATAAGAGTCAACCTTTGTGAGAATTTCTTTGATCTCTTTTCCTAATTTATATCCATATTATTTGCATATTGAAACATTGTTGATGTTATAAACAGGTATGGTTGACAAGGAGAGATCTGTGACTAATCCTTCATGATAATAATAATAAATTTATTGTCAAAAACAGTACAAACTGCGTATGACCACGTGGAGGACAATAAACTAATTTACTCTCCGGAAGCAAGCAAGGGACCATCCCATCAATTCTGATCAAGGGCCCTAAGGCAGAGGCGGATTCAAAATTTTTTTGCATAAGTTCCTTTCAATCATGGAAATCATGATTGAAATTTTTGTTTGTTCATGTAATACATTTAGGTGACAAGCTTGTTGCAAATGCATTTTGTAAAACAGTACAATTTGCAGTGTCATGTCCTAATAACCTGGAAATATCTCCTCCTCAAGGACAGTAGTTACAGGTTCTACTCCAGTGCCAGTCTTTTAGTGCTCTCAGCTGTTTTTCAGAGTGTTTGGCATATCTATATTCTCTTGTGCTTCCAGAGTTGACTTCCTTGCAAGTTCCAATAGGTCAACATTATACTTTTTCAAGAGCAATAAGTTTTAAAGTAAGAGGCTCTTTTTAAGTCATGAAAATTTTCTTTTTCCAACCATTCAAAATTTAAGTGAATAAGTTTCATTGGCATTTAAGAGAATTATAAAAGAGATAAATTGCTGAGGAACCAAGACATTTTCATTTATTTAACTTGTTGCTTTGATTGACTTGTTAAGTTCCCTTGGCAGGAACGGTGACATACTAGATGTTTCAAAAGTCATAGTAAAGGTGGTTTCCAAAGTCATACAGGTTAGTTTACTTATTGAAATTCTGTTTTGAATCAAATAATGAGGTATAGCAATTTTTAATATTGAATATGGTGTTAACAATACCTCAAAATCTCTATAGTGACTTTTGAACTATCAAGTATGTACAATGAGCTTAATGATATGAATTTGCTTTTCTTTAGTTGTTCTGGAATAAAATAATTCATTTAATATATTTTTAGAAACTTTTTATGGATTTCTTTTTATGTGCAGGTAACCAATGTAAATTTTGATGAATTTTAAGGCAAACAATGGGTGAAGAAAGACTGGTAACAGAAGTTCCCAGTAGTCTTAAACAATTAGCTAGATTAGTGGTTCGAGGATTTTATACAATAGAAGATGCTCTTATTGTAGATATGCTCGTCAGAAATCCCTGTAAGTCACTAAAATACATTTCCATTTAACCTACATAATATATGTTAGTATATTTCATATTACATTATGCATTAATGGACTAGTCTTTAAGTTATATTTTTAAATAATTATGTGTTATGCAAATAATATAAGTGTGCAAACGACTGTTGTACTATAAGCTGTTTGAACTTTATTGTACATGGTGAAAATTTCAAGATTTGATTTATATAGAAAGGTCATTATTTTGAAAATATCCATTAATTTTACCTTGTCTTTGATTGTTTGGAAAAATACTAAACATCTTTTAATGTGTCTTTTTAAATGTTGTTCTCCACAGGTATGAAAGAAGATGATATTTGCGAACTTTTAAAATTTGAGAGAAAAATGCTTAGAGCTCGAATTGCAACTTTAAGGAATGATAAATTCATCCAAGTGCGATTGAAAATGGAAACTGGAATTGATGGAAAAGCTCAGAAAGTTAATTATTATTTTATAAATTATAAGGTACTGTGATTTATATTTGTGTTTCATTACTTAAACTGTTTGTTTGGAAAACATTACATAATCCTACTTTGAACAAAGTTTTTGGGTTTTGTTACTACAAGATTTTCTCTGGGTTTGGATTTACTAAAGTATAGAGAATAAATTTCCATTTGGTTTCATCAAAATGTCTGGATTGAAATCAACATAGAAATTTTAACTACCATCTTATGTTATGTACTTTGAACTTACTGATTTGAAGGCCACCTCATTTTTTGCTAGCTTGCTGAACTTTGTTTTATTGCTGGTAATGCAAATTTATTAACTTGACATAGAGAAAAAAAGGAGCCATTTGTTATCAGTTGATTCTTTTTATTCTTTGCACTTAGACATTTGTGAATGTAGTTAAATACAAACTGGATTTGATGAGGAAAAGAATGGAAACTGAAGAGAGGGATGCCACCAGCAGAGCTAGCTTCAAGTGTCCATCATGTTGTAAAACTTTCACTGATCTCGAGGTAAGGATGTATTGTTTGTAGTATGTTTAAAGTGTGGAAGTGTTCTTCAGTACCATTTTTATTTATTTTGTTAAATTGTAATTTCTATTAATATTTGTAAATATTTGCCTCATGTATCATAAATTTTGTTTGTGACTAATGGTTCTTGTATCATCTACTGAATATAAAACCAATGAACAAATCTTCATTTATTGTGGATATAAAATTTCCTTATACAGACTTTTGCAATACAAAGACTAATGTCATATGTTCCTTTTGCAATGTTCACNCTCGATGTGAGTATTTGTGTCTCTTTTTTTTTAGAAAAAAAACTCAATCTGGAACAAACACACACATTATATATATATATATATATATATATATATATATATATATATATATATATATATATATTTAGTTGAAACTGCTTTATTGACATAGTTGAAGGCAAGAAATAAAAATAATTCAAAGGTTATAGCTTTGTCTTTGGCATCTTCTACCTCATAATTTAATATCAACAAACTTTACGTACCAAATACTCACATGTTACCAACATATTACTCTTATTCTGCGATTGATTATTTAAATTGTTGTGTTTGTTTAAGTATAAATTTGTTTTCTAAATATCTTGAACCTTTATTTATTTTTGGTTTTGCAGTCTTCTTTCCTTTCTTCCTCTTTGTTTTTAAAACTGTTTTATTAACTGAACTTACAATACTCTTTGTTACAATGTTTAATTGAATTAATGATCGTTTTTAGGCTGACCAATTATTTGATGGGCAAACAGGAGAATTTCTTTGTACATTTTGTAAAGAAGTTGTCGAAGAAGATCAGTCAGCTCTTCCAAAAAAAGATTCAAGACTGATGTTGGCAAAATTCAATGAACAATTGGAACCTCTCTATATCCTGCTTCGAGAAGTTGAAGGCATTAAGTTAGCTCCTGAAATCTTGGAACCAGAGCCTGTGGACATAAGCACAATTCGAGGGTATGTGAAATGATGTAGAAAATATGATATATAGAATGAAAGTAAACGTAAGAAAATTGCTATAATAATTTAGGTATTCAGAGACAAAGGAAAGGAGTGAGTGTAAGGAGAAGCAAAGGGAGAAACATAAGTTAAGAATAGACGTACATAGATTGCAACTGCTTTTTTTACTGTAGAATTTATTTATTATTTATAAACAGTGTGAATGAGTAAATGATTGTAATGGATGTCTTGAGACATAAGAAGATTGAGATACGGGGATGGGCAGGGGGCTCAGGCAATGACTAAATGGTGGTAATGAGAGAAATAATATGGGAAAATGGTGACCCCTTGTTTAGCAGATGGCATCCGCACCTTCTGCCTGTGGTGTCCCTGGTTCAAACCTTGAATTTACATTGGAGGGCAAATTGTGTTCAAGGCTTGGGGTCTTGCTGTTTATTCTGCCTTTGTTCCACCACAATAAACACTTATCATTTTTCTTTTATTTGCACCTATCATCTCTTTATTCACTGTATGTAGTTGTCTTCAATTCTGGAACCACTAGAAGAACATTAGATAGAGAAAACTGAGGTGAAACATTGACATTAGATTTGTACTTATTACTCATGGCAGTTACCTGTTTTGAAGGCATGAATGGGCACAGACTATGTTTTATCTAAAAATGCATGTACAGCTTTCTTATATGCCCTGACAAATAACACTGATTATTTGTGTAGTCTGGATAATAAGAAGATTCCTGGTGCCCCAATACGTCCTCCTGGAGAAAATTGGTCTGGAGAAGCTACTCGAACGCAAGGATTTGCTGTGGAAGAAACGAGGGTTGATGTAACTATTGGTGATGAAGCTATTAAAGATAATCAAACAGCTAGGAAGGAGAGACCCATATGGATGACAGAAAGTACAATTATTACTCCTGATAGCTCAATGGTAAGTATTTTCTTAATGAAGAGTCTCCTTTATTGGAGAATATTCTTGTCTACTATTATTGTAATATTGTAACATGACCTTTTAATGTAGTCAAACTTTCTAATTTAACTATGTTGGGACTGCTATTTTAATCATCGCCAGGTGAATGTACATTGAATAAATTAATTAACAAATGAATAAAGATAACTACATAAATTAATTAAATCAAATTATTGAGACATAATGTAATAAAGATGATGATTTATTTGTCTTCTTAAAGGATCATATAAAATATTACAATGTATTTTTTGTTTATTATTGTATTTGATTATATTATATATATTTTTCATTTATTTTAGAATGATATACCAATTAGCAACATGGGTATAGAAACACCTACTGAAAAAGTATCAAGCTCTGTTGGCAAAGGTCAAGAAGATATTATGTCTGTTTTGTTGGCCCATGAAAAACGTGGCGGAGGAAGTAGTTTAGCTACCGCTGCTGCTGTAAAGGCAGTCATTCCAGGTCAAAATGATAGTGGAAGTGATTCAAGTGCAGAAGAAGATAATAGAGACATGATATCTCTTGAGCAAGGTAGTTTTTATGTTCTATTAATTATTTGTATTGTTATTACAACCATGTGATGCAAAGGATAATATATTGTTATGTTAGACATTTTGTGTAATATTTTACCCTTTTTTCATAATATAGATGAAATTGGTACCATAGATTCAGATGAGGATGATTTTGTTCCTGTTGTAACTGTTGGTGACAGAACTGTTCCTGTAAATGAAGTTAATGATTCTCTTATTGCACAAATGACACCGGCAGAGAAAGAAGCATACATTCAAGTATATCAAGAATATTACTCTCCCATGTATGATTAACAGGGAGAAAATAGTTTTTATCAGATCGACTGAAATATATTTGTTAAGTGATAAAAGTGAATGATATTGGTGCCACACAGTATTGGACACTTTTTTTCTATGTGCCTGACTGTTTTTATATGTTTGGAGAAATCTGTTTTTGTGACTTTTGTATATAGTTTAAATAAAAATGATTTCTTATGTGTTTAAGAAAATTATGGTATTTCTTCCTGTGATTCAAAAAATATATTGAATTTTTTAAATATGCAAGTTTATGTAAATGAATCAGTTATAATCATTAACACTATGCCAAATTTCTGAACACCAATCTTCTCAACATNGGGGGGGGGGGGGGGGGGGTATGGGTGTGTGCGCGCACGTGTGGGTGTGCGTGCGTGTGGGTGTGTGTGTGGGTGTGGGTGGTTGTGTTTACTTTTACAAAAACCAACTTGTTCAATTGACAAAATATCTTATGTGCTTTATGTTCATGGTTTGAGTGTGTCATTGTTATCAGTTAGTCAGTGTACTGATCATGGTATAAATGTGTTGTTCACTTCAACAGGCTGTAAATTTTTTGATGCTGATGATTGTGATATTACGGGTTTAGTGCTAGGTATTGGAAGTAGGGTGAATGGATTGTATCGCTTGGATGGTAAACCAGTAGCAAAATCTGTTCTTGTGACTAACGCTGAAAATTAAAACCTAAGGCATCAAAGGTTAGGTCATGTTGGCTGTCAGATGTTAAAGTATTTGAACAAGCATTGTGAAGATGACAAATTTACAGATGTAAATACTGAAATGTGTTTCTTGTGCTTTGGAGAAACAGTCAGAACAGATTTTTCCTCGTTCTGTATCACCTAAGGTTTCGGAAGTGTTAGATCTTGTTCGTGCAGATTTGTGTGGGCCTTTATCGGAGAGTTTTCGTGGAGCAAAATGTGTGTTGACTATAGTTGATTTTTGTAGGTATATCAGTGTTTATTTTTTGGTGAATAAGAAACAAACCAAGGACAGAGTGAAAGAGTATTTTAAGTTAGAGAAATGTAAAGTTCTCAAAGTATTCAGATCTGAAAATGGAGGTGAATTTGTAAAGAAAGAGCTTACTTCTTTTTTCAGGACCAAAGGTATAATTCAGTAGAGAACAGTGAGATATGCGCCTGGATAGAATGGAGTGGCCGAAAGGCAAAATATGTCAAGGTTTGAAGCTGCAAGGAGTATGATGCCCAACCAATTTGGGTTTCTAAAGGCAGTTGGCACAAGAGAAGCAATATTTTGTGTACAGGTTCTGTTCCAAAGATGTAGGGACATCAACTGTAATGGATTTGCATGCCTAATTGATTATCAGAAGGTGTTTGATCACATGAAACATGATCATATGATAGAAGTACTAAAGGATACAGGAATTGATGGAAAAAATCTGAGAGTAATTGTCAATTTATACTGGAACCAATCTGCAGTCATGAGAATACATCAAGATCAATCTGAGCAAGTGAGCTGAGGGGTTAGGCAGGGTTGTATAATATCACCGATACTATTTAAACTTTATTCCGAACACATATTCAAAGAAGCATTACTTAACGTGGACGAAGAATCTCAGAGAATGGTGTCAAACTCAACAATTTGCATTACGCAGATAACACTATTGTCTTTGTGGATACAATGGAAGGGCTGCAGAAGTTGATGAACAAAATCTCTGATACAAGCAAGAAATACGGCCTGGATATCAACAAATAAAACAAAATTCATGATAATCTGCAAGAAGAACATATGAGAGGTGAATCTGCACATAGATGGCAATAGAATAGTGTGAGTTTCACAGTATCTGTACCTGGGTACCACCATTAACGAAGCGTGGGACAGTTTGCAAGAGATAAAGTGTCGCATTGGAAAGGCGAGGAGTGTTTTCAATTCAATGAGCTCAGTCTTCAAAAGCCACGACCTTACCATGAGCACCAAAATGCGGCTACTCTGGTGCTATGTGTTCTCAGTCCTCTTGTATGGCGTAGAAACATGGGCCCTTACAAAGGCAACCACTGCTAGACTTGAAACCTTTGAACTATGGCTATACAGAAGAATATTGAGATTATCATGGATTCATAAAGTTACAAATCTAGAGGTTCTACGCTGGGTTAACAAAAGACCAGAGCTGATCAACACCAAGTGTTGTAAACTGCAATATCTTGGTCACATTATGAGGAATCAAAAAAGATATGAGCTGCTTCAACGTATCCTGCAAGGGAAAATAGAAGGAAAAAGATCTCCAGGCAGAAGGAGAATTTCCTGGCTCCACAACCTTAGAACCTAGTTCAACAAAAGCTCTGAAGAATTGTTCCGAATTGCAAAGGATAAAAACAGAATAGCCATGTTGATCGCCAGCGTCTGAGATGGACAGGCACACTAAGAAGAAGGAGTATGATGTTTAATGCTGAATGTTCCATTTTTTTGTGAACTAAATGTTGCCACATACTGGGATTAATAACTCTATACGTGAAGAGTTGTTCACTGGCAAAACTGGAAAATATTCTCATTTGAAAGTTTTTGGTTGTGATGCTTATGATCATATTCCAAAACAGGTTCTTGGTGATAAGTTGGATCCCAGAGCTGAATGTATGGTTTTTGTTGGATATGATAAGGAAATTAAAGGGTATCGTTTGTTTGATCCTGATAAACCAACGAGTATTTCTGTTGAGTACAGTGTGAAGTTTGATGAGAGTAAATTTACTGCTAGTTCAAAGACTGTGACAGATATAAGTGATATTATTTACTGTCCAATTTTTGATCTTGTGTAAGAAAATGACGTAGAGACTGTACCAATAGAAGAAACAACTGATGAGTTTCTTGATGTTGAACATGGTGAATTTGAAGGGGAAGATGAAGTCATTAACGATAATAATGAAAACCCTGAAACTTAAAGAGTACCCCTTGCAAGAAAGATAGAGAAGGGAATTCCCAGATTTTGAACTCTATGCTGCTTCATTATTTGATAATGTAGTTTTTGAAGAAGACAAAAACCTGCAACAGTAAGTGAAGCTTTGGCAAGTAGAGATGCTTTGCATTGGGAAAATGCTATGAAAGATGAACTCAAGTCATATGAGGATAATAATGTATAGGATCTTGTAACAAAGCTTAAAGATAAAAATGTTGTGAGAAGCAAATGGATTTTCAAAATAAAGCGTAACAGTGAAGGGGAAATTATCAAATACAAAGCGAGGCTTGAGGCTGTAGATTGTTCTAAAAAATGTGGTATATATTTTTTGGATACCTATGCTCCTGTTGTTAGGTATAATACGCTGAGATTATTTTTCTCTTTATATGTTAAACTTGATCTGCAAATCCACCACGTTGACATCTCCACAGCCTTTCTAAATGGTGAGTTAAAAGAGGAGATATATATGTCTCAATCTGAGGGTTTTCCAATAGTAGAAGGCAAGTGTGTAAACTATGGTTTGAACCAAGAAAGCGTTGATGTGAGAAAGTTCATGTAATCCTGACAGAGATTGGTTTTGATCAGTCAAAATAATAATAAATAAATTTATTGTTAAAAAAGCAGTACAAACTGCATATGACTAAGTGGAGGACAATAAACTAATTTACTCTCCAGATGCAAGCAAGGGACCATCCCATCAATTCCAATCAAGGGCCCTAAGGCAGAGGCTGATTCAAAAATTTCAGCAAAAATTCCTAGATACGATAAAAAGTTAGCTGCGAGATATAATACTAATAGAATGTCAATATGTTTGTAATTTATCACAAAAAAATTATTGTACTTTTTTTTTAATTATAAAATTGCTACAACTAATCTTGACATTATCTAGTAACTTGTTTACAAACATATAAAATCATTACACGAATGTCCATTCATTAATAGAATTCACTTATACACTTTATTATAATATTATAGTTTTTTATTCTATAAGATCACTTGGTTTCTTCCTCTTGAGTCGGCGATTCTCTTCAGTATGATCAAGAAGTTTGATGACTTCACTGTTAACGTATTGCTGCAGGCACTGCTGATGCTTCTGGGCAGATTTTCGTATCTCATCGACAACTGTCTCCATATGGAGGTCCCGGTGGATGTCGTCATTTCTAATGTACCATGGCGTACTTCGTAAAACTTTGTGTTGGAAGCGCTGGATGTAATTTATATTTGTCTGCTTGGTACAACCCCAAAGTTGTAAACCGTATGTCTAGATGGGTTTTAAAACTTGCTGGTATAACAATATTTTATTATACAATGACAGCTCCGAGTTTTTTCTGAGGAGCTAGTACATTGTTCTGTATTTAATATTTAGTTCGTGCACTTTTATCTTAATGTGTTCCTTCCAGCGTAGTTTGGAATCAAAAGTCATTCCTAGATATTTTGCAGTATTTCCATGCGGTACTACTTTTGAGTGTATGGTCAATGGCACTGGGTCAATTTTCTTATTGGTGAAGCTTATATGGACAGATTTGGATTCATTGAGCTTGATACACCATTTCTTCATCCAATTATTGACTCGACTTGTAGCTCTCTGTAGTTTCAATGTTGTCTCTTGAATACTTTTGCCTCTAACTAGCAATGAAGTATCATCAGCAAAAGTTGCAATGGTGGTTTCTTCACAATCTGGCATCTATTGTTTTATTGAATTGTTCCTGTTTTTCTAATTTCAATAATATATTTTTCAACATTTTGTCTGAATCTTCATCTGTTACTGCTTTAGCATATATTTTCTTCTGAGGGTTTTCTCCGGTTTCTCTTTGCAAAAGTTGAGAGGATTTTTGATCAGGTTCATTCTGTATTTCTCTGATAGACATTTTGCTTTTCTGCTTTTTCTTAATCGTCCCATTCCTTATTTTCTGCAAAGTTTTAGCAACTTCACATCCTCTGTAATTGGCTGGATGACTTTCTTGACAGTTTGCACACACAGGGGTAGTATCTTTAGATTTTTTACATTCTCTTGCGAGATGTTTTCCTGCACATCTAACACATCTAGCTTGTAGCTGACAATATTGCTGTGTATGATTAAAACCTTGACATCTTTTGCAATGTGGAATAAGCAAGGAAGTCTTCTTTAGAGGTTCAATTTTGACTATAATTCCCATGATGTCTCTTATTTGGTATATTTTGATAGGATCTTCTTTTTTGTCGAATGGCAACATAAATAGAGGCAAAGGTATTTTGATTACTTTGTCATTTTCCTTATGTTTTTTCACGATATTAACTACCTCAATTATTTCAAAATTCCGGTCACGTAAATCTTCAATAATTGCTTCTGGTTTCACATGTGGGATGAAGGCCTCTTACCATAACTTTGAGTGGTCTATCATTTTTATTTTCATATGTATACCACTGTAATTTCTTCTCAGCAAGCACCTGAGTTAATTTTCTATATTCTTCATCTGAAGAAACATTTACTTTCATTATGTTATTATTAAGTGTTGTTACTTTATAACCATCTGTTTCTCCTTTAATAATTAATTGTAATTCCTGATAATGTTTAACTCCAGTTACATGAATTAGAGGGAGTGCTAGAGGTTTTTTCTCTTTCCGCCTTTCATTGGAAATTGATTGAGTTTTATTCTCAGATTTTACTTGTTCAGGAGAAGCATCAGGTGAAGAATTGGCTTTCCTTTTCTTATAACTTTTTTTGGATTTAATAACCCAATCAATTTCTCTTTCCACTTCTTCATCTATATAGTATTCATTACTTTGTTGTTCGATTTGCTCCACTTTTGCCTGTTTTTCTAATAACTGGAGTCTCTGCATAATCTCACTAATATTATTTTTAAGAGCTAAGTTCTTGTTTGTGAGTTCATCAACCTTTCTATTTGAAGCCTTTAAATTTTCCCATAACTTCCTTTCATAATTTGTTTTAGGTTCGTTTCCTACTTCTATGTTTTTCAGGTCTAATGCATTGTTCTGTGCTACCAATAGTTGGTCGTCGTTCCCAGAATCCATTGGACCGGCCTCCTTAGAGAGTGGATTCTCCACATTTTGTGGTGTACCACCTGGGGTAGTTCCTAGAGAAATTGTTTTATCCATTGCAAGCAAAGGAAAGGGCTGCCGTCAGGAGGATTAATGTGAATGTAAGACAAAGTGAGAGAAAGTAAGAGGGAGACATAGAGCAGATAAAGGAAGAGAAAATGAACGACTCCCTAGCCCTCGAAACCTAATAGCTTCAGACTCTAAAACTCAAGGGACCTGGCAGCAGGTCTAATAGGAAAGAAATAAGAAGTGTGGTACAAGTCATTGGAAGTAATGCCACACTAGAAAAGGTGACACACAAGTATCACTAATGGAGTGGGGTAGAAAAGGAGGCAAAGGCTGGAAAGTATTGGAGTGACGGGACGTTGAGAGACGTCTGAAACCTGCCAGGCATGGGAGACCCTACCAGTAGCCAATGCAAAAATGACATAGCTACCGCCAGTTTAGCCCTCAGCTGCGAGCACGCAAACCTCCCCACCCGCACGGACTGTGGTACGTTAAGGCGGTGTCCCTGAGGAGGTTATTTTACATGTACAAATTATTATCGAACTATAGATTATTCTGAGTATAATGTTTAAAAATCATAAGAATTGAAATAACACTAAATTCACGATTTATTGTTACAATAAACACGCCCCTAGACAAAGCCTAGAGAACTTGTATATGAAATCCGCATCTACCCGGAGAAAAACCTGAGCCAGGATGGGGCTACAGAATTAATGTACACAACCGTGCCAAAGTTGAGTACACATAAAACTAAATTAATATGAGCCATAAGACAACATAATCATGCAAGAAAATAGTTTTTGAAATCGTTATAGTTATTTTAAAACTACTACAGCAATGGCGTGATAAAGTCCAAGTCAGATTTAACTTTTATTAAAATCAATAAATTCTTTTTCGTTGTAGAAGCACTGGTGCAGGAGGCAGTTTTTAACCGAGGATTTGAAGAGATTAAATTTCATAATATCTTTTATATTCTTGGGCAGGGAATTATATAGAACGATTCCCGAATGATATGGTCCTTTTTTGGCAAAGAGTGGTTGACACTGTAGGGCGATGAATATTACTACTATTGCGAGTATTGTGTCCGTGAACGAGACTGTTTCGTATAAAGAAAGGGTGGCACTTCAGTAATTCGGTCTTAACAAACACGACCGTTTCATAAATATAAATGCAGGGAAGTGTTAAGATATTTAATTCCTTGAATAAAGGTTTACAAGAGTTTCGGGGGTGAGATTTACAAATTATCCGAACTATCCTCTTCTGAATTCTGAAAGTTTGAATACTCTGACCGGAATTACCCCAGAAGGTAATGCCGTAACGTAAATGGGAGTAAACGTTTGCAAAATATACGCAACGGGAAATACGTGGACTAACTGCGTTAACTAAGATTCGGAATGCGTAACACAATTTGCTTAATTGGGAATTAAGATTGTCAATGTGACAATTCCATTTGAGGTTGTCTTGAATATGGAGACCTAAGAATTTTGTATTTGTAACAGTTTTTAATTGTGTTCCGTTTAAAGAAAGAGAAACCTGGGGTAAAGATTTTGTGATACTATTGTGAAATGACATAGACACTGTTTTGTCAGTGTTTACAATGAGACGATTTGCATGGAACCAAGTCGAAAGGTTAGACAAAACTTTTTGAGCATTGGCGTGTTTACATAGTAAATTAGTGTCATCAGCAAAAAGAACCATTTTGCAATCTGATGTGGATGATGACATGTCGTTCACATACAATAAAAAGAGTATAGGGCCGAGAATTGATCCTTGGGGTACTCCGCAAGTAAGTGGCTTTGTTTCTGAAAGACAACGCTCAAGTATTTTATTTTTAGTATAGGATATTTCTACTTGTTGATATCTATCTTTTAAATAAGAAGTTAGCCATTGATGTGGAAGTCCACGAATGCCTAAAGAATGCAATTTTGAAAGGAGAATTTCGTGATCGATGACATGGAATGCTTTGGATAAATCAAGAAAAACACCCTGAGGATTTTCTCCACGGTCAAGAAATGTGGTAACATCGTTTAAGAAGGAAAAGATGGCGCTTGTAGTGGAAAAGGATTTCCTAAAACCATATTGATCGTCAGAGAGAATGTTATTTTTTGATAAAAAATCTAGAAGACGCTTATAGAACAATTTTTCTACGATTTTTGAGAAAGTGGGTAGTAGAGAAATTTATCGGTAATTTCCAATGTTAAGTTTGTTACCTTTCTTGTGAAGGTTTCACTTTAGCTCTCTTAAATATGTTGGGAAACACCCCTTCCGATAAAGAACTATTAAAAATATCTATGAGTGGATTTAATATAGCGTGGGACGAAAATTTAACAAGAAACTCAGGTATATCATCTATGCCTGTTGAAAATTTGTATTTTAATGAGCTGATGATTCTCATGACTTCACTGGCGTTAGTTTTAGAAGTGAACATAGAATTGGGTACGTGGGTGAATATAATTGGAGGATATTGATTGGGATATATAGTGTTCGTTATTTTACCTACTTTTGAGAAGTAAGAATTAAACAAATTTGCGATGTCCTGAGGATTTGATACGATTTTGCCGTCGTTTTGTAGAGAAATATTTTCTTCGCGATTTTCAGAAGTTGACGTGTAATTTTTAACACATGGCTTTCATTCGGTTGTTCGATTTTAGTACCTGCCTGTCGTTTTCCATAACTTGAATATGAATATGAATATGAACCTTGTGTTTGTGTGGAAGAAAGGAGAGAAACTTGTAATAGTTATAATCCTCATCCCATAATCCCATAATCCTCATTCATCTCCATAATCCTCATTCATCTAAACAGCACACACTTAACATCGAATTTAATGCTAACTACCTCATCTTTAGATAAATAATACAGTTTCTGGGACCTACTATACAAGATGACATGAAATGGATCTGTCACCTAGAAACACTGAATATGAAACTCAGTACACTAAACTATGCCAGCAGAGTTCTAACAACAAATTGCACAACAGATACCCTTCGAACAGTATACTATGCAAATGTCCAATCCATTCTAAAATATGGTATAATATTTTTGGGACAAGCACCAGAAACAAAACAAACTTTTAGTTTACAGAAAAGAATAATACAAACAATTACCAACACTAATGAACTTTCATCATGTAAACTATTATTTGAAAAGTTGAAAATACTTCCACTGCCATGGATTGAAACTTTGAAGCTTTGAACTTCATAAAAAAGGACCTACTGGACAAAAGACCACTCTACAGAGTTAATTCCACTGTTCTTGTTCACAACACTAGGCAGGCCAGAGATATCCATCTACCACAGATAACATCCACTCTTAGCCAAAAGAACATTCATAATGCAGGTATACAGCTATATTATGCGTTATCACTGAACCTTAAAAACATCAATACACTGAACGCATTTAAAACAAAACCCAAACAATTCTTTCAACAGAAACTCTACTACAATGTACAAGAATTCCTCAATGACAATAACTAATGTATGACATACAATCTGTTGCAGGTGATCATTAAATCAAATATGCAGAAGGTGACCCATGATTCAGGACAAGATCTAACAACATTAAATTACACTGTTTTAGCATAAATATAGACCATGACATAAATTAATAAAATAATAGAATTCCTACCATAGATATCTAATAACCCTAGCCTAAATAAATATTCATATTCTGTAATAGTAGAAAATAATTGTATTTTATGTTAACTTCTACTTACCCTAAGTTAAATGAATATGGTTAAAAGTATCAAAATTACTATATTGAAGTTATTCTTATTTGTAAATATTATTGTTATTACTATTAGTACTATGACTTGCCATACATCATTGTTATGATCTATGTGGTTCAATAAAATATTATATTATAGTTGCATTGTATATAGATGATTTTTTATTATCTTTAATGATGTGTGTCATGTTGAAAAATTGAAGACTGTTTTGTCAAAGAATTTTTCTACCACATGTGTCTGAATGCTTAAGTATGAGAGTGATGAGAACAAAAGATAGTGTAAAATTAGACCAAACGAAATATTGTGATAAATTATTGTCAAAGTTTGGTATGCTGGACTGTGTGAGTATAAAGACTCCCATGCAGTGTGGTTTGTTGTTAACCAAAAGTAAAAATTGTGCATTGATATGCCACATCAACAGGCTATTGGAAGTTTATTGTATTTATCATTGTGTACTAGGCAAGATATTGCATATTTTTAAGTATTTAAAAGGGACTGTGCAGGGGATTTTTAAGTATTTAAAAGGAACTATGAGTAATGGAATTGTTTACTCAAAGTGTGACGATGATGATGTTGGATATTGTGATGCTCCTTTCAGTAATGATCTTGAACAAAGAAAATCATTTTCTGAATATGTTTTTAATCTTTGTAAAGGAGCAATTAGTTGGGAGAGTAGGGAGCAAGAGAAAACTGCTTTGTCTAGTACTGAGTATATTAGTATAACTCATGCCTCTAAGAAGGCAGTGTTCCTGTGGGGATTTCTGTTTGAGCTTTGTGGACGATCTGGTGCTATGTTAATGTTTAATGATAATATGAGCACCTTAAAGTTGACTGAAAATCAAGGATTTCATGCTAGAACTAAACATATTGATGTTAAGTTTCATTATGTTTGGGAGCTATGTAAAAATGAGGTGATAATATAAATCTACCACAGAATCTACCACAGAAATGCTTGCAGATGTACTTACTAAAGGGTTAACTAGTCTGAATCATCTGAGATGTATTAAAGCCATGGGTGTGATTTAGATGTGAAGTGTAAGGGAGCGTATTGGATTTAGGTTGGCAATATGTAATCCATGTCATCTATATTTTGTTTTATGTACTGTATCCAGTTTCTGGCGGTATTTATTAAATACCCGAGCTGGAAGGAGCGTGCATGTCTAATTTGTGTTAATCTCTTTTATCACTCCTAATCGCTGGATTAGCCACTGCTATATAATTATAACAATATATAATATTATTATATAATTATAAGTCTGAATTAATTATTACATATTCTTTACAGGAAGAATAAAATTAATCATTAACTCATGTACTAATAATATGATTTAAGGTATAATTGATTTTCATCCAGGCGATAAAGGGATTGTAGATGACAAGGTCAAGAACAAATTTTCTTAATTTCAGGGTGTTTTGGGGCTAGCTAAGAGGTATATATACTCTTAGTCCCAGAACGTACAAGGTGAGCTGGTGATGGAATGGGACCTGGATATATACTTGGACACGTGACAGTACCATTGATGAGGAAAGGAGTACAGGCCCTGGATGTGCCTTGTTGCATAAAAATCTTAAATGAAGCTGTTATTTTCCTGATCTATTTTGGAATGAGGTGCTGGCCACCAAGGGGATTTAGGACGCCTTGGGTATATTTTGAATACCTTACTCCTCCTCATACATCTCCAAGCCCTTCTGATAAGCTGTAGGTCTTAAATGTACTTATAGAATCAAACATATATTGTAGTCATACAAAGTAGATCAAAAAATACACATAAATAAATGTTTTGCATAAATGTTCAAGAGAAAATTAAAATAAATCATAGTTTTTTGTGTCACATTAACATGCTTTTTCTTTCTTGTTACAACTGACACCAATTAGATTTTGATTTTTAACTATCCTCCATAATTTTTCTAAACAGGATCTTCCTCTGAGAAGAAAATGACAAATTAGTAATATTTTTCTGTAACAACTTTCCAATTTTTATTAATTTGTTATTAAAAAATGTTATTGAACTATCATTGTTGGCTCTTCTCTATCATTGTTGGCTCTTCGAAGGTGCCCTTTAATTGGGACCTAATCCAAACTGCACCTATGCCTCTCTCCTGTCTCAGCAATGATGTTCAATGGTGAAAGATTCTATACACTATTTTCTGATGAGCCATAGCTACAACAGTGACTATATTGACTATTAGGTAAACAAGACATTGTACCTAGAGCAGAATATTATGAAAGGGAAGAAATTAAGAATATAACTTTTGAAAATTATAAAAAAATTAGAAAACACATTAAAAGCAACTTTTTTACAAATTCAAAAAAATACCAATGAAGATTAAAAACACATTCTGAAAATGATGGGCCTAGAATGAAGCCTTAATCTTAAAAAAAAATGTGAGGAAAGAATATTGCTTTCTACATTTTTCATCAACCAAATTTTTAGAACTGGACGAAAATGATATATTATTAATTCAATATTATTTTTAATAATTAAAGAAAAATTTAACAAAACACAAAGTCTGTGCAATTCTTATATCAACCCTCCTCCTCGAAAAAAAAAGGAAAAAAGGAAAAAATATTCGCGGACTGCTCCCGGATTTAAATTCCGGAAATCTGCATGTACGTAATCGGAATGGGAGTTCGACAAAAGAAAATCGCAATGCGTGAATCGTCCGAAAGTAGGTTATGAAATATATCATTTTCTTTCTCAAGAATAATTGTGAGGTAATGTTAAATTAAAAATAATGAATAATAATATTTTAATATTTTTGTGTGTATTATGTCAACGATATCATTTTGTGTGTCTTCAGGAATTTCTTTAATTTTAGCATGGGAACTCTTGGAAGTCCCATGTTACAACCAGTTTGTGTAAAATTGAAGGCGATTTTTAGTTTTAATTTATCTCACAATATTAAAGGAAGATTACTTTTTGTTACCACACCACGATATTATGCCGTCCAGATTCAAAGGACGGCATCGGAAGGCCCCGTGAAAGTACTTGAGGATAGGATAAACTCTGGAGAATTGATGGATGATGATTACCAGAGGAAAATAGCTGAAAACTTGCAGAGGGTATATGAGATTACAGAGCAATATATTCCTCCTAAAAGAGGTTTATTGGATAAATGGATTAAAAGTGATAAAAAGATCCCAAAAGGATTGTACATTTATGGTGCTGTTGGTGGAGGAAAAACTATGCTCATGGATTTATTCTTTGACAGCTCTAATGTATGTTGATTGTTTTATGAGTATTGATCAAACACAACTAAAATTAATGATAATCATTTTATTTTCTCGTATTTATGAAATCTTTCTCTTCTAGGTTAGTAACAAGCGTCGGGTGCATTTCCATTCATTCATGTTAGATGTTCATTCGCAGATACATGAAGTGAAGAAAACAGTTGTGAGGGACCACTCAAGTACCAAACCTCAACCATTTGATCCTATATCTCCTGTCGCCAAAGCTATCAGAGAGAAAGCTTGGTTACTTTGTTTTGATGAATTTCAGGTGTTAATGCCTTATTAGTGACATGTCCGTTGTTTTTTAGTGTTAACTAACACATAATGTATAACTTTCTGTTCTCAAGGTTACAGATATTGGTGATGCCATGATTTTAAAACGGCTTTTTACTCAGCTATTTTATCATGGTGTTGTTGTAGTAGCTACAAGTAATAGACCTCCTGATGATTTGTATAAAAATGGTCTTCAAAGATCAAATTTTGTCCCTTTCATTCAAGTTTTAAAAGACCACTGTGAGGTTGCTGGTTTAGATTCTGGAATTGATTATAGGTTGAAGTCCATTCCAGGGAAGGACAAGACATACTTCATGTTAGTTTAATGTGCTTGCAATTAAAGTTTTTATTCTATATGTTTATCATTAGAAATAGAATTACCAAAGCTTATTATTTTATGGATTTTAGATAAACAAATGTTAAGCATTCATTTTTATTTATTTAATCTTCCTTTTTTGCTTACTCTAAACTGTTTAAGGGCACATGTAGTTAAGGAACTGTTTTCCTAAAAAACAATATTCTAAATTTGTTAATTACTGTAAATATAAAACTCATCATAAAAGTTGGAAACATCTCTTGCAGTAAATCTGAATGTGATACTGATGAAGAGTTAAACAAAATTTTCAAACTCTTATGTTCCCGGGAAAATGATGTTGTGAGGCCACGAATTCTCACTATTCTAGGAAGAAATGTGACTTTTGGTAAAACGTGTGGTCAGGTTATGGATACTTCATTCGATGAAGTGTGTGATCGAGTGAGAGCCTCTTCAATATTTTTTAGTCTATTATGATTATTTGTTTCATCTTATATTAGATTATTCTTAAAATGGTTATTTTCTCTCTAGGCACTTGGAGCAAGTGATTATCTTCAAATTTCACAAGTTTTTCACACTATTATAATTCGTAATGTTCCTCAACTAAGCTTAAAACTAAAGTCACAAGCAAGACGTTTTATTACACTTATTGATACTCTGTATGATAATCGAGTGAGTATTTTGAATTGATTTATAATATTTCAAATATTATTCTTTCTTGGATTGCTTTAAACATAGTAAAAGATCAAAAACAATTGTTTTGCAGATTTATAACAAAATTTTGGGTTGACATTTCATATTTTCTTTGTTTGTGAGAGCTCTTTGACCAAATATCGGGTATCAGGCCCTAAATACAAATTACATGCGATATGAAAGCAATATATGTAGAATGAGACAAGTACAAAAAGAGAAATAAAAAATGTATTATAGAGAAGAATATCTCAATAATACAAAGAAGAAGAATATAATTTCATAGATGTAAATACAAAATTATATTTTGTCCATTTATTATTTTTACTATTTTATTGTATATATCTTATTCTTCATTACTTTCTTTATTTATGTAACTTATTCAGGGCCTGATGGTAACCATTTTGTCAAAAGAGCCCTCCAAACTAGGAAAATAAATGGAAAAAAACATGTTGAACCAAAGTTTATATAACAATGCATCCTTTAATCATGTTATATTGAATGAAAATGGGAGACGAGACTGGGGATTGAACCTAAGGCAGCCAGCTTTACATGCTGGTGCGCTACCACTACACTATCTCGTTTGTTCCCTGGCCTTGTCTACCATTATCATTTAACTTATGTTGATCTATGGGCCACAGAGGTGATCTCATTCGAGATACTCTTGCTTTTGAGGCGATTTTATTGTGGGTTGATATTTTCCATTTCTGGTGTTCACAAACATACATAAATCTCTTAAACCCTAATTTAAGGGATTTATGAGTGTTAATGCATTCTTTGTTAATGCCTTACCAGAAATTACATAATAAATGAAAATAAAAACCAGAAATTTATGAAGGATATAATATGAAGTGAGTAGAAATCATTACATATCACTGTAAGCAAATTGCTTAATCCTTGGTTTTGAAACTACTTTCCTTTGTTTTAAATTTTTAATGTAACAAGCGTGAACAACGTATAACTATATAACTACTTATTGGTGTATCAGTTAGGATGCTTCTCAACTCAAATGACACTAAAATGTTGATATTTTTACTACCTTCATGCCATATATTGCAGTACAAAAACCACAAAATATTGTTATTAATATTATTAAACTCATTTTAATTTTGTCTTACCTGATAGATTCGTTTGGTGATATCCTCTGATGTACCCCATACACAGTTATTTACAACTGAGAAACCTCAAGATCGTGCAGATGAAGACAGGATGCTGATGGATGACCTTAAAATTGAAGTTGGATCTGTAAGTATTTGGTATTTTGTTTTGGCTTGCGTTTGTCATTTATAGTGCTTCAGTTATGACATTTGTTATTGTATTATCTGGAATGAAAATATATGTGTTTGATATTATTTATCACAGTGAATTATTTAATCAGAGTGAAAATTATTCTTGAAATCCAGTGGAATGATCTCTCGAGAAAAGTTTATCTTTTTTAAAAATAGCATTGTGTTGTTCTTTAGGCCAAATTTCCTTCCTTTTTGTGCATATGAACTTCAGGCAAATTTAGGTATCTTCAGGTAACACTTCCGGTAGCAAATATTATCAGGTACACTCAATAAAGAAGGAGAATTCTATTATAGTAGCATGTTGGTAATGACTGTCCAAGTTTTATATTGGTCTAAGATTTTCAATAGATGCAGTTTAAAATATTTTCTGATTATTTCTTTTAAGAACTAAATTTTTTCTTATGTGTTGAATGTACATGAAAAACAAAAATGTGTTCATCTACAGTGGAAACAAAATTTTTTGAAGATTAAGTGAAGGAACAACATTTGCTTATGGCCAAAATTGATGTATTCTAATAGGTAAATGCTTTTTAAACAAATGATTTGGATAATTACCTGAGTAATAACAATGGATGAAGACAATTCAAAACAACATATTATACTAATTCACTATTTTGTATTTTACTACAATTTTTTTTTCATGGGGCTTTAGGGCTCGTTTTACTACAATTAACATCCATTTTATAATCTAATAAAATAAATAATTAAAAACTTATGACCTTACATGGATGAATAATATTTATATTTTCTGTGTGAGCTCTTCACAGAAAATATAAATATTATTCATCCATATAAGGTTGTAAGTTTTTAATTATTTATTTTGTGTTTTGTTTGGCATTATTTTATAACCATTTAATGCTTGCTGTTTTATTAATTTTTTGTCACACTTACTCATAAATTATTTTCCTCTGGTGACTTATAACAATTCAAGCAATTTAGATGTAGAATAATTTTGAAATAGTTATTTGTGCCTAGGAAAATGCAACAGCCAATATTTTTACTGGAGAAGAGGAGATATTTGCATTTGACAGGACTGTTTCACGGCTTTCTGAAATGCAAACAAGAGATTATTGGGAACAATGGGAAAAGCACAGGTGAAAATAGTGATGTAGTAGTATAAAATAATAATGTCCATACAATGTGCAATATTGTAGAATGTAAGAGAATGTACATTATATTTGTTTTAGAATATCAAATATTTATATTTGTGTTTTATTATAATATTAATATTTTAAATCCCTGGTTGAAAATGTAAGTGGAGTGAACTGTTGACCAAACTCATACTATATTTTATAGTTGGCTTCATCTGTTTTTGACAAAATTTAATGTAATTACTTTTACCAGGATTTGAAGGAAACTTATGTAATTTTCAATAACGTAATACATAATTTGTTGACGAAAAATGATTTGTACAAATTTTAAAAATGAGGTACTTAATATCAAAATGTAAAGTACAAATGCCTTGTTTGTTATAATTTATTTTTGTGAATAGTTTATTGTATATAAGAAATGATTTTCATGTTATGCTAATAAAAAAAAATTATTAATGAAAACTAAGACATTATTTTTTTATTGGGTTCTATTTTCTGAGGGATAACCTGAAGCATAACTAAGCAGTTCAAGGAAACAGCTGTGAAAATTGAGATGTTTTTGTGAAGTTGTCTGAAGTTGTTCTAGTCAACCTCCATTGTGTGTAGGGTAAATGTCTCCTGAAACATGTTTCACATGGAGAATATTTTAGTGCAGATTTTTTTTGTTATTAAGACATTTTGTGTGGAGTTCTTGAGGAAAATAATTTAATAGTTTGATACGTATTTCTTTTGACAGGGGTTTTGTTTTCTTGAGAATAATTTGAATCTTATTTTGACTTCACTCTTTGAAAATTATTTTATTATCTTTTAGTCTATGCAAATTGTTTATTTTTTAGTTAGGAATGGTATGTGGTTATCAATATAGCTTGATAATTTGGATCACTATTCTTCTTTTCTATGCTTTTTTACAATAACAGATTTGATGCAGAATGTATCTTTAGTTTTGTTCATGTCTTATATCCTTCAAGGAGATTTGAGAATGGTTTTATTTTTGTTTTTTTTTGTGGGGCTTTGGGGCTCGTCAACATCGAAGGTCATTAGAGCCCATGATTTGAGAATGATAGAAAAGTAGAATAAATTAGCATCATAACTTTGTTACTATAATCTTTGTTAATTTGTTATTAATCAGTGGTTTTCATACAATATAAGTATTCTGTGACATAAGTATTCTCCTTTCAATTTCTTAGATTGCTTGCAGACCTTTTAAATTATACAAAATTAATGTTAGCACGAACAACTCACTATTATCCAGACAAAGGCTCATGTGGGTATCAAATGTACATTCAATGAGATGAGTGCAGTGGCTTTGCCTGGACTAGTTCTTTGTTTTGACCTCTCAAAACAAAACTAGTGATGCAAAACCACTGCACATATATTGTCATGTACATTTGCCAGTCTTCACTACATAATAAAAAGAAAAAAAAATTGGATCATATCTTCTTCATGAAAATTTCTTTAAAATTGTATGAAGAACAGTATATTAGTGCAAGAATATTTGCTGATTCACCTACTGATGCGTCACTGAAACAACAAAAATATATGTATAAAAATTTGGAAATTAAAGCATCTTAAATCAAGAAAAAAATGAATTAGTAATTATTCCTAATAAGATTTTTTAGTGTGGGGGTATAAAAAATTCAATTGTAATACAATTAAGAATCCATCCCTATTGTACTGTAACAAAGTTAAAAAAAACAAACTATTAGCCAAAGAGCAGAAAAAAACAAGAAGATTCTGTTAATGCCGCAGGGGTTATGTATTTCTATTGATACATTATCACCATCTTGGACATTTTCTCTTCGTAGAACCATATTGCCAAAACACGGAGCTATCCAAAGATATTTGTAACTAATGGGGACAAATTTTCTAAATACTATCTAAGTGATCATGCGATACACTTTAAGACATATTCTTATTCCTTGGCGATCTATTTGCATTTGTTTTATTCATTCATGTTTTACGGGAATACTTCTGTATACTATTTTTAAAATATTGATAGCATAAAATTCATTTCCTGACAAGAGAAAATTGAGTATTGTGACATAGAATTTGGTGTATAGTATACCCATATTATGCTCATTGTTGTACTACGGGTGAAAAGGTAACATGTAGCCAGACCTTTGTAAACTGAAAACTACATTTTCCTTGCATCGTCTACAGCCAAGTGAAAATTACGATGGACTGGGTCTTGAACTTGGGACCTCCTGCTTTGGCCGCAGGTTTGCTGCTGCTGCACTGCCCACCACGACTCCTGAAGCCTGTACACAAAATTCACCTGGCCTGTTCTGGTGAACCTGTGTCACATTCCATACAAGGGATAAGTGACCACAGATGGCTCCCTATGCTGGGAGCACTTGTACCCAGTTTCCACATATCTATGTTTCGGATGCAGTTTAAAATTCACAACCTCCGAGTACCTACTCAGGGAGTATATGGCTTTGGGAGTTAAGGCAGGTGGTGTAGTGGTAGCACACCTGTGGCCAAAGCAGGAGATCCTGTCCCATCTCAATTTTCACTCAGCTGTAGATGATGCAAACTTCCCTCCCTGAGTAAGTACTCGGAAGTTGTGAGATAAAAAATACATTTTCCTTGATTATAATTATTACAAGTTTTCTCGTAGTAATAGGACACATTATCATCAGTTAATGTCTATTTTGCACAAGTTAAATGCATTTGCAAAAATTCAAAATTTACTTAAAAAAATACTTCTGAGAATGAAAAATACTTTTCTATTTTTCTTTTCTGTTCTACTTTTCAATTTGTCTGAATTGAGTAATTCTTCTGTCAACTGAGAACAGAAGATAAATATACCCACAAGAAAAGAAGAACTTGCTAAAAACTGTTATAATTATCTCAATAAGTGACAGATCAGAGAAAACTGAAATAATTAAGAAATGAAAGCATCAGTGACACTAGCAGACATATTTTTGTTGTTGTGTCCCCTGTACAAATACATAATATTTTTTAAAATCTATATTACTTTTAAAGCCATAATTTGAAATTTGAGATTTTTTGCCCGAATTTTACAATGTTTTTCTAGAACAGAGAAATTATTTTTGTATGATTACTTAGAGTTTCAATGGAAAAAAGAAATATGAAAAATTTATATGGATTTAGTTTATTGTCCTACACGGTCATATGCAGTTTGTAACTGTTTTTTGGAAATTAATTAATTTATTGATTTATACATATCGGAGTAACAACACACATACCCATTTTTTTCTAGGGAATGCGGGGTGTGTGTGTTATTATTACAGTAAATATTCATATAAATTATTCTTCCAGGTGAGAATGATTGACTAAAGAAAATTTCTTCAATCGACCTAGAAGCAAATTTTTACACCCGTAACCGACCAGTCAAATTTTGCGGTAATTTGAAAGACCCGCTCTCAGAAGACCAATTGCAAAATATCACGTTTGAAACTAGATTGTAGATTTTAGAACTGATTTTGGTTTTTGAGAAGTTAGCCTGTTGTACAGATGTGAATATGAATGATAGTATGATAATCTGTGAATAGTAGAGTCTTTAATCAAAAGGGCAAATATTAATTAAGGACTCCAGTGAAGAGCTTACTAGATTTGTTTTTTTTCTCTGAGTCGCACGTGAGTGGCGTGCGAAGAGGAAGTATTACGTGTCATTATATGTTTACTAAATGTAATCGCAAAAGTTAATAAGTTCGGATTCACGTTTGGACAAATAGTGATGACTTATATTATTTGAAGTAGCTTTCCTGACTGTCTCTGTCGATTGCTCATTTCTCGTCGCCGGAATCTGAAATTCAGCTGTTCAGCTGTAACTTGTGATTGGACGGATACACGGATATGTCATCTCGTGATTGCGCGGATAGGAGAGAGCGGGAGTCAGTGGCAGTCAGTGGTTATCTGGATATCTGCTGGTATCCAGAGGGAGTATCAAGGTGGTGCACACCACAGACCAAAATAACACACATGAACGCTCATGAATATGAACTAAAAATACTAGGTACACACACAGGCTGCTCAAGGTATATAATAGTACGTCACTGGCAGAGGTCTTGTTTTGGTTCTGGTTCAGGGGCGTTGGTGTGCTTTGGGAACTGACCAGTCACTTATGCACACAGGCGATAAATAATCTCAATTTTTAGATTAGTTTATCCGTCCCAATTTGTTCTAAACAGTACCTACTAAATGTAACGCAGTTGGTCACATTCTTTTTAATAGCGGAGTGTAAATATTGTATATTAGTTCTTGATTCAGTAGTGGTTTGGAGGTATCCTGTAAGTACCACTTCGGAGGAGATAAAAAAAATCGCTATCTCAATCGTCATTTTCGCACTTGTGAGGAATACTTTAGCAATAAAATGAATCTTGGATGCAGTTTCGGCAAGTGTACTATGAAATTATGAAGTATTTTACCGACAGAGTAATTTGTTATATGTTGGATAATTATAATATCTGATTACAGATGAGAATTGGGTGAACGATGTGCCGTATATTAGTTCTAATGCTGTTGTTCAGTTGTCGACTACACTGGTTAATCGAAAGATGCCTCTTGTCAAAGGAAAAAGAAAAGCGGCATGGCTCTTACGTGCAATTTCTTGTACAGATTTAACAACCCTTTCAGGAGATGACACGAAATCACATGTAACCCGTTTGTGCCAAAAGGTATAGCAATTGATGTTTAGTGTGTGCCAAAAGTTGCTGTTTTGAGAATAATTGGCAGGAACTTATAATTTTGTTTCGTTCTTCTAAAAGGAGTTAAAGATCTTTCTTTTTTTCTGTATTGTCTTCTCTCTTTCCATCCTTCATCTGATGTCATCAGTCTGAAGTACAGTTAGCTTTTCTCTTTAATAAACTGGTTGATAAATAAACTTCACGATTAGCTTGTTTTTTGTAAATGAATTTTTGTTATTAGAAATGTAATTATTATACTACATTATGGCCACCTTTTAAAATTTCTGTTAATATGAGAAATGTGGCATATTTTCAATAAAAATAGTGGTATACAATACAAATATATTTTCTGGGTAATTTATAAAATAATGCCATTTACAATGTGAGTGTGAATCTTCAGTGACATTTCATTCATTCCTTTTACATGCATGCTGATGGAAAATTATTATTTTATGTTTATGCAGTTTACTTTATCCTAAAATGTGTACATTTTTTTTTCAGTTATATTTTTATATTATGAAAACATGTTTTTATAGAGGGAAAAAAACAAAACTAATTCGTTACGTCCAATTATATTTTTGTAAACCACTTAATTTTTTATTTATTTATTATATCTCTTATAGCAATGTTCAGGTCTTGAGGCTTGTTTTTCCACCCAAACATGATTTTGTATTTTGAATCCGCCTCTGCCTTAGGACCCTTGATCGGAATTGATGGAATGGTCCCTTGCTTGCTTCTGGAGAGTAAATTAGTTTATTGTCCTCCACGTGGTCATACGCAGCTTGTACTGTTTTTGACAATAAATTTATTATTAAATTTATTATTATTATGAGTGAATTGAAAACGAGAGATGTTGGTTTGCCAAGGAGTTTCAGGTATCAAACAGACATAGGTCTGGTGTAGGTCTTTATTGTACTGAAAAATGGTCTTGCTAATGATAATGTATGAAGTATGGCATAACTTAATTGCTAGTATTAGAAAGCTTAGAATCATAATATGCAAGTAACTGGAAATATTACAGATTAATCATTCATGGCATACCATCACTTATAATAATCTGGAAATAATAACACAAATTTTAAGAGTAAATTTCATAGCTAAAAAAGTTATTGTCTTTGTACATTAAATAACATTTTTTTAATCATGTGACAATGAGGTGAACATGGTCTCTTTCATTGCACTGAAATAACACAACAGTCACTGAATACATGTTCTGGTCTAACATTTGATCTGTGCTGCATTCACGATTCTGGCACCCTAGCCATTTTGAGAGCAGGCACCCTCCACCCCCGTATTGGAAAGTAGTTCCAGTAGAAAAAAATTAGAAGTTGTACAAGTTTATCCTGAAGGAGGGAAAGTGAGATATTTGTTTCCTCATCGATGGAACTGGTCATTTTCTTTAAGGACTGGGAAAGAAAGAAATTGTTGAGATATCTGAATCTTTCAATTATACAAAATTATTTGCAGGCTGCTAATCCTCTTCCAAAGGATACGTTACTTTCATTGGGTCTTCTAGATGCATCTTCGGATGGTCCTAGTACAATTAAAATCCAGACTGCTGCTGTGTGTGTTTACCCATCACGAGTTGCTGATGCTGTTGGAGCTTTAGATGCAATGAATTTACGCAATGAAATAGGTGTTGCTTCTGGTAAGATAAAAAGTTAAAAAATGTGATTTAAAAAACCTATTTGGAATTAATTTTATACTTTTATGGTTAATATGTTTGATCCAGAAGAATAAGGATACATTCTTTTGGAGTAACATTGAAGAACTTGGGGAAATATATTGTATCGAAGGTAAAGAAGTGTGGAAATTATGTGAGAAATATGGATGAAGTTTTTGACTTGATTTGAAAGTCTTTCTTATAAGTATTTCCAGTTATTACTAGTGTTTTTGTATAAAATAACATTTTTCAAATTTCTTTGATTTTAAGAAAATTATTTTATTTGGAAAAAGTAATCATTTGTATCTGGATCAGTCTCTATTACGAAATGTTCAGAGGTAGCTACCAACCCTTTCTTTAGAAACTTGTATCTTCCCTGTTGTTTCCTGTACACTTTGTTAGTAATGGATTTGTAACAAACATATATTTTTTTGAATCGTTTAAGTATGACAGCTATTTTTATTTACTCATACACAAGTATTTTGTTGTTTGTTGGCATTTATGTTAGTGCTTTATATTTCATGAACTTTTTATCCTAACTGACTTGAACAAAAACCATTGGAAAGTTGATTTTTGTAACTGCTTTATGGTCATACGTAAGACCATAAACTTTATAGCCATATCAGTTTGTAACTGCTTTTTTGACAGATTTTATTTATTTATATAAACTATAATAAGTGTATATTTTGTCCCTTGCTTTTTCTTCTATGTGAAATGTTTTCCTTAATTGGGATATCAAATTCGAGAGAATTTCTCCATTTATGATTTTAAAAAGTGATTGATGTATACAGCTTTATATTTGTAGTGGATGTACTTGCATATGAGTAGCATTACCCCAATAAATACCGTTGTTATTAATTTTATACTTGAATTTTTATGAATATGTGAAAAAAAGGAAACTTCATTTTTGTTGAGTTTAGACTTTAACATGTGCTGTGGGATTGATGAATAAATTCTGAAAATGGAGCAGTTTCCCATGATTTGTTTGATGTTAATAAAATTGTTGATAGGAAAATAGTTACAACAAGAAATGAAAAGGTGTCCTTATTCTTAGTGGCTCTATGTCTTTAATTTTGTGATTTCCTCAGTATTATATTCTCAGTATAAAATTGTTTGCATCAACAATGGTTAGTGTCCCCTTTTTAACATAAATAAAATTTTAATAATTTTTTTAATTCTTGGATCTTTAGTCTATATTAGATATCTGGTACCAAAATGAATGACTATTGAAAAGTTGACAGCAATATATAACTTCAGATATATGAAAATTAACAATGTATTATATCTACATTACCTAATAAATTTCACAATACGAAATTTTTAAGTCCTTTTGCTGTTAAATGGTACAATTTTCATTACCCATTTACTTGAATTTATCTAACAATCTCACATAGTTCTACCAGTTCACTTACTCATCAATGCTCCTTGTAAACATATGCTATGCTGTCTTTTTCTGTCTGTAAAGGAGTTTGAGGTAGGGAATTGACATAATCCCACAATACCCTTAGAACTTGTATGAAATAATTTTGTTTCAACTATTCTTTGGCAAGAGTCAAATCATTGCTGAAGATTTGGTATATGAGAAACAAATTTCTCCTCTCTTCATTAGTAAGTACACTATTCCAGATTTGTTTTCAGGACATAATTTATATGTACTATCATTTCTTAAATTTTTTTTTCCAAATCGCTCTTAAGCTTCCTTTAGTCATCTCTCTTTTGGTCCTCCTGCAAGTACAATCGTGCGTTCTTATGATGTACAGACTCAAAAAATTGCACTCCATGTCCCTATCAACCTATTACTTGAAACTACTAAAGTTGTCAATTTGTTTCTTATTTTTGTTGTGCATCGATGAGCTGTTAGTGAAATTAATCATTTTGTTACAGTAGGCTCAGTTTCCTTGATTTTGTCTATTAAACGAGCTTGGAATCCATAAACAGTAGCTGTGTCATATTGTAAATTATCACTGAGTGCTCAAATTGATAATTTAATTTCCTTGTCTTCTTTGTAATAAAAAACAAAGGAGTGTGCAGCTGTTGTTTTATTTACTCAGAAGAAACTTTGAATCTTGTCCTGCAACAAAAATGAAAAGTTCTCTTGAAAATTCGCTAGAACCAAACTGTGATATTTTCCTTTAAACATTTTCCCTTTATTTTTGTAATAAAGTGATGATGTTTCATGGAGTCATACTTGATTCAGTTTCTTTTTGGTCCATTCCCCTCAATTTCTCACTCTGTACTCCTCACTTCGTGGTTTTTTAAATGTGTTCCTTCATGAAATCCTGGAATTTTTAACGGGCCTTCAGAAGCAACTAAGCTCCTGGATATAATTTGTAAGAGTCATTATACAAATCTTTAATTCTCTTATTTAGAATATAAGAATTCATATTAAATTTAGTGAACCTTAGCTCCTTTTCCCTTGTCTAGTAGGGGTAGGAGATGTAGGATGATATGATGCCTCTTTTTGTCATGGCAGGGGAAATTACAGGGGTGCTGGATGCCCTTCCTGACTCACCTTCCCAAGGCGTATAATGAATGAATGACATGAGGGTAACTGATAATGAGTGAGTGTTGTGGTGGAATGATAGGCAGGGGAAACGGGAGAACCCAGAGTAAACCTGCCGCGAACACTGCTCCATCCACCACCTCGGATTCTACTTGGATCGGACTGGGTTTGAACCTTCTCCAGAGGTAGAAGGCGAGCGCGTTAGGCACTTATTAAATTTAGTAGTATAAAGAATTATTTATTTAATTATTATTTTGTACATTGTTTTTCTTTTTAAAAATAGACTTTGGATTATATGTATTTGAAAACTATCTCTTCGTCCATTGCATTTTGAGGATTTTCAGTGTTGGTCTTTTAGTTATATTTCAGTGGTATCTGTATTTCTGTTCAATTAGTGGTTTCATCATTATTCTATTATAATTTCTAATGTCATCAAAACATAAAATTCTTTTTACATTTTAATGTCATATATTACATAAATTACATTATGTTGAAAACCATTTCTTTTTGGTTACAGTGGCTGCAGGTTTTCCTAGTGGACAGTATTCATTAAAAACACGTTTACAAGAAATTACTGATGCTGTTGCGAATGGCGCTACTGAGATTGACATAGTAATTGACCGAGGTCTTGTTCTGACGAAACAATGGGAAAATTTGTACTCGGAGTTGAAACAAATGAAAGAAGCCTGTCAGCATGCTCACATGAAAAGCATTTTAGCTACTGGAGAGATAGGGTCGTATACAAATATTTACAAGGCATCTCTCGTTGCTATGATGGCAGGTTCAGATTTTATTAAAACATCTACTGGTGAGAATTACTTTATTCTTCAAATGAGTTTTTCTCTGCTGTTTTATTATGAATGTTCTGTGCAGTAATTACCTGGATGTTACAGGGAAAGAATCGACAAATGCAACTTTGGCTGTTGCTTTCGTTATGTGTAGGGCAATTGATGAGTACCATCTAAAGACTGGTTACAAGGTAAAAAAATTAGTTTTCTTTTTGAATTTCACATTTGAATGATTTGAACTATTATATCTTTATCTCCTTATCTTCAATAATAATAATAATAGATTTTTCTGGTTTGAAATTATTACCTATCACCTTTTATTTAATTACTATAGAAAATCATGTATTTTAATTACTGTAGTCTGTTCTCCAACTTTAAAACTGTGCAGGTAGGATTTAAACCAGCTGGTGGTATTCGGAAAGCAGTTGATGCATTGAACTATTTGGTATTAATGAAAGAATTACTTGGTGATGAATGGTTGAATTCAAAACTTTTTCGCATTGGAGCTTCTGGTGTGTTATTGGACATGCAAAAAGAACTTCATTTTATCAGTGCCGGTTATTACCCTAGTGATAATGACTTTGTGTTGGAGTAATTGAATAAACCTGTTAGTACTAACAGTTTTGAAGTAGAGTGAGTGAAGTGCTAGTAATACGACAGAATTTATTTTGTTGTAATTATTTGATATTAAGCATTTATATGTCAAATCATTTATGGTTAGTAGAAACTGTTTCTGATACATGTTATTTTTGTATTTTATAATGTGGAAATATTAATATTGATGTTGTGTTATGAAATAGACTGATAACTTGTTATTTCTAAATGAATTAGATTTAGGAACTTCAGGAGAAGCCTATGAATGAGACAATGACTCAGGGATACAAATATTTCAATGTTAGATTTGAGATTTCAAATACTATTGTTGATTTACTCAAATTAATGCGAGTACTTATGCATATCATAGAAATAAAGAAAACTGACTTATAGATCTTAGTCATTAATACCATAATGCTCAGTGGATAAGACAAAGAAAAAAAGATTTTGGGATTGCCTCTATGGCAAATTTAGATCTCCAAGGTAATAATGAAGATTTTGAACCATTAAGTGAGCAAATTTCTATGGTTAGGCTGAAAACAAAAATTTTCAGCTGTATATCCACAAATGTTGAAGATAAGATGGAAAAAATGTTCCTTTGTGAAAGACATGGTTGGCTGATATGTCACCTGGTTATAATATAAAAATCATGTCACAGATCATTTTGGTACTAAATCTGAAAATCATCATCACAGTGGTCAAATTGGTGAAGAAGACATGTATCAGTGTACTATGGTCTATCCGCTTAAAGAAAGAAATTACTATGAAGAAAGACTGAACCAGCAAAGTGAAGACTGATGACCTTGATTTCCCTCACCTACTCCAGACAAATGTCAGTTTGGTGCCATAAGTTCCTCAGCAACCCAACGTCTCTCCTCAATTCCCTCACCCAAGTCATGGTTAGGTGGAAGAGCAGGCCTCATAGCCTGAACCTTGCCAAAAGACATTTAATGAATAAATGATAAATAAATAAATAGCTAAGAAGAATGATTTCAGTATTTTAGGATTGTTCTTCTGTAACTTGTAGCACTGAACTAGTGTAACCATCTGAGGATTAACTACCTTATCACTCCTAGATTTAGTCTCTTCTCAAGAATAATTTTTATAAATTTGTTACATTTTTTTTTTAAATAGGTGAAATTATAATTGTTTAGTATGAAGCAATAATTTCATTGTGTTTAAGAAAACAGGTGTAGTTAAGAGGAAGAATTCTTCCAATTACGTCCATAATGTAATCTAGATAAATAAACAAACTTATGATTTCGATCTCGAAATATATTTAATGTATGTTCAGAGAGCAGTTGATGTATTGAACTAGTTAGTATTAACAAAAGAATTGCTTTGTGATGAATGGTTGAATTCAAAACTTTTTCATATTTATTTCATAAATATTTAATGTAAATGAAATATATATTTTGATTGTAACCTTCCAACAAGTCATAAGTTAAAATTTATTTATTGATCTTGAAGAACAATGGGGAAAAAATGGAGTGACAGTAAGAGCTTCTGGTGTAAAGGATTTTCCTTAAGTCTGTATATCAGTCAGCAGTAGTTGAGGATGAGAGTAAGATCCCTCAAAACATGTAAGAAAGATTCTCGGAAGCATTTTTGCTATGCAAGAAATGCTATTTAATGTGACATGATAAAATGCTAGCCAGTTATTATTTTTTCTCATTCCCCTCGCTATAGGATTCATAACACAAGTATTTTGCACCACTTCCAGGATTCCTTAGCAATCATCTTCATTGAAATTGCCAAACCAAATTCATTTGGATGATAAGATCGGAATGTGATCGCAAAAGTCGCAGTAGGAACAATTATAACGCTTTAAGCGTGCTTCCTTTTGTTATATTTTATCTTTTAAAATCTATTCCATAATTATGGAAATATGCAGCCCATCTTCTTCTTCTGTTTTTTGACCACATAGGATCACTAGTCAGTCCATTATCTAGTCTTCTTTGAAGGTTCTGTTTGGGCCTTGCGGTCCTCCCAATACTTTTTCACATGCTCTGATCTTCAAGCTCTTTCTTGTGTTGAAAATATTTGGTTTGTGACTTTGTTTCTTGTGAGTGTGAAGCGGATATTCTTGATTTTGCTTTTTAGTTTATTCTTATCTATGGTGTCTTCTGGTGTAAGGTCCATTTCCTTCAAATCCTCTCTGACTTCTCTAATCCACCTACATTCTGTTGTGGTATTTTTTGACTTGAGATTGTACTGTTCCAGTTGTTTCAGAAGTCTCGAATCCTTCATTCTCATTGTGTGTCCAAAGAATCCCAGTCTCCTCTTATGCATGTATCAGTAATGGGTTCCAATTCTTTGTACACAAATTTGTTGGGCAATATCCGTCACTGTTTGTCTTTCTGATATTTTTTGTTGATGCAGGTTCTTCCAATTCTTCTTTCGAGCAGCCCACATCATGTTTAGATATAATTTAAACTTAATGTTAATTTGTATTGGAATATAAATTAGTCCTCACTATGATTAATTTTTCTTAAATTGTTTCCTTAATGCTTTTTATCTATGTTTTCAAAACATGGGTAGAAAGAAAATCTTGGTATGAGTGAACCTCATGATATTGTCACATATCTATTGACTTCAGTTCTCCTACTTGATCTTCAGAAATGCCTAATAGAGTAAATTCTTGTTAGAATATGGAGAGATAATTAACATCAACATTTGGAAAAATTTAGGAAGGACAAAAAAAGTGAAAATCAATGTTTGGTTTGGTGAGTTTAATTGTGGAAAGGACCATTATAAAAAATTGTATATAAATTAAATTCACTTCTGTATTGGTTGGGAATTGAGAAGCTGTAATATAACTGGTTTGGTGCAAGACTTGTTTTCATTACCTCACCCAGGATATATAAAAAATGCTTTATTTAATATTAATTAATCTTTTCCAGAAGAATAGAAGTCTCTACTGATTTCTTGAGTAGTTTTTGGTGTTTCCTCTCTGATTCTTTGGTTCCGGTGGATCATCCCAATCTTCACAATTCTGTGAAAACAGATATGTATTTTCAAATTAAAGTACTGAGTATCACAACGTTGGTTACTGATGAAAATTTTTTTGTACATAAGTAATATGAAACTAATAACCTGATTTGACTTTTTTCTGTTATTCAAAGATAACATTATTTTTGTTTAGTTATATATTACTTTTATAATATTTTTGAATCGTTGTAACAGAAAGAGATCTTACTTGACGTCCTTTATCTTCAAGACAGATCGCCAAATTTTTGGCACTTTGACATTTATTACTTCTCTTATCTATAACATAAAATAAGAAAAATTAAATATTTACATTATGATAATGAAGAAAGGGTAGGGAGAGTACAGAAGTACATGAATGTCAACAATCTGTTGAAATAGAGTGCTAAATTGAAGAATGTTTACAACATTCTATATTCCAGGGGAAAAAGGTAATACAAAAATCAACAGAGTAAAAAAAAAACTTATGTATCTTCAGAGAAAACAATATTTTGAACAATTCTTCATATTTAAAACTTGTATGTGTGTGTGTGTGTGTATGTATGTATATCGATCAGGCCAGCTGAGGACAACGAAAGATGAGTACCAGTAAGGTTCAGTTATTGATTTGAGTTTACTCACTAGACTCGTCGCGATTTTACCGAGATCGGAGGAACAGCATCTAGATGTGATCCAGTCCACTGTATCCGAGCATTACAACTGCGGTTATTAGACACAGAGGTCGGACTCTTCATACATCCCAGCTATTTAAACTTGAGACAAGGATATGAAGAGTTACAAATTTTATCTTGCCCTGCTCGGGTATATATTCTTTGTGAACAAAGAAGCATAATGATTCCTTTCAAAATATTCTTCTGTATTGGGTTTGTTATTCATTCTTTTAATGAAAAAGGTTTACATTTTATTTCATTGTGGAATTCCTCACATTCTAACATTTTTACAGACTAGACTGTTATGTCATATATGAACCTTAGTTGTTAGTGTTTTCAAAAAGTAGTGGTGTTTGAATGGTTTGTGTTCTAGATTTGAATGAATGTAAAATATCATAGCATTGGGGTTTGGGATGTGGATACACATCCATAATGTTTGTGGAGGGTGAAGGTAATTGCTTCATTACGTGTGTGAAAAGTATTTGAAGCACTGAACATGTAATGTACTGATTTGTCTTATAGACTTACCTGATAAAATAACCTCAAAGCATTCGTCCACAGCTTGATCTACAAAGTCCTTCACCCTTGAATCTTTGACATTTCTCATCATTATACTTGTGACTGATGCTCTATCAGGGAATAGGCCATCATCAAGCTGTTACAAAAGAGGTAGAGATAAGTTCTGTTTTGTGTGATTTTAAAGGAACAAATCATTCAAATATTGACTTGGTTTACATACCATTTGCATTTGTCGAAATATACAATGAACTATGCACTAGAAAGAAAAAAGTAATAAATATTACAAATAAAAAGAGAAAGGAATAGTGTATTATGAATATTGTATTTCTTACTGGTTCAATATCTTCCAGGTCTGCGTACTCGCCTGACTCTGAAGACTGAGAATCTTGATTATTCTTGTTATTTTTGTTATATGAATCTTGCCTATTCCGAGAGCCTGGTCTTGATTGATAGCCGTTTCTGTTGTTGCCATAATTGTAATTTCGTGTTGATTCATAACCATAATCATCTCTGTTGTTGTAACCTGGAAGAATGTTAGACTATTACTAAGAATATGTCAATATATCATCATTGCAATGTCTCTTTCTGCCAATTTAAAAAGTCGCTCATTAGCAATAAACTAGTACACCTGAAGATTAGAGAATCTCACATAAGAGATGAAACGTAGTGTTTGTTTATATGTTGAGAATCCAAATTGTTTTTACCAAATTTTAATGTCAATTTTCTTTATTAATTTGAAAAAAACTGACATTAAAAAAAATTAAACTGTCTGCTAAAACACAGGTTGTTTTTCTTTGTTAGTTATATTCAGAAGAGCAGATGAGAAACATCAATTACATCATCAATAATTTAGTCCATAGTTAACAAAGTATTTTTATTAACCAAGATTAACAATTTACTTAACAGTATTTTTATGTCTTGTGTATAACAAACTGTGTTAGTACTCAATATATTGCAGTAAAAGTGTTAAATTTGTACAAACTACCTTAAAAAAGTTGGTGGAATGTAAATAATTATTAGTTTTTTTTAGTATGTAAACTGTACTACCTTGAATTGCAGATAATTTGGTTGATAAATTTACAGATTTTAGTCATAGCTTCAACTTGGACTGAGTTTTCGCAATTAAACTTGCACCAGGTTTTGAATTTTGTGATTGTCTGGCTAGTCTCTCTGTGTGGCCACTAGTGAACATTGGTACAATAGGTACAATGTAACATCATACCAATAAAATCTGCATGCCACTGAGGCAAGACAAATTCTCAAAGCTCCTTTTCCTAAGATCACGATTTTCATGGACCCCTTGATAATAATCCAGTTTTCCTCCGGGTTGTGGCATATTTTCCTTGGGTGGGAATGTCAATAATACTCTTGTTTTATTAATCTCAAATCTTTACTGCACTAATATCTACAATTTATTTTGAATAATAAATGGTTAACAGNCCCCCCCCCCCCATGTGGTCATATGCAGTATGCAACTGCTTTTTTGACAAAGTTTATTTAATAAGATAATATTTACTCCCCATACATAACATAGATATATTTTTAATTTAGTTTTGTGGTATCAAGTGATCCATGAGAATCGTGATCTTAGGAAAAGGAGCTTTGAGAATTTGTCTTGCCTCAGTGGCATGCAGAATTTATTGGTATGTTACATTCTATATAATTTTGGAATTCCATGGTCAGGATTCCTCCAGACTTAGGCATCCCCAATACTTTACTTACATTTCCTACGAAATAAGAACCACCGTGTCTTCCGTGTTTCCCTGAATTGTTGTCCACCTACCTTGTCCTCCATATTTTCCTGAATCCTGAGATCCTCCTCTTGAGGGACGCCGTGGTCCATTGTTGAAGACGCGGTCATCGGAGGGACGGTCCCAATTGGATGAATTACTCATGCATCGACGTGCCACTTCTCGGAATTCATTTTGGTCGTCTTCTTCTGTACGGCACTTCAAGGCCTGGATACAAGATGGTTTTTTAAATTCCATGATACATTGCGAGGCGCACTTTCTTCGTATCACCACTAGTTAAGTTATGTATCGACGTGAAAGTTATGGTGAGGTAGTTCCCGTGTGTTTTCTTGTTGCTCTCGTGTCGGGATATTATTGTGCCACCCCTTTTACTCTGAACACCCTTAGTGTCGAGAGATTAAAATTTTCTGAAAAAGTTACTTTCAGATGTAACTAGTCTTTCGTGTTCAAAATAAAGTATGTCCACTCTAGATACTGAGATAAAAAAATCACCCGCTTCTGAATTCCTCAGTCCCGCTCCATTCTACTACTTATGAGTGTTTCAGATGGTCGGAAACTGTCCACACCTAACAAGTCCTAAACCCTCATAAAACTTTTTCTCCCGTTCATTTGTGGTATGGTGGATAAGGGTGGATACCCCTTCGAAAGAGATGTCAGGATGATAGAACATACATTTTTAGTTTGAATGTACTACTGCACACAAATGAAATATTTTTTGTCACCAACCAATATGTTTAAATGCTCAAAATTAACTGTTTTAAAAAGGAGTGTAATGAAGGGTATCTTTCAGGGGATTATTACCATCGTGGAGGTAATTCTTAAATTAATTACCTTGGACTAGCACACAGTAGTTTGCGGACATCTGAAATAACTGTTAAAATGGTGTGTGTGTGTGGGGGGAAGGGGAGCGGTGTTTTAATGAGAGTGATTTTTTAATCTCTGGTATCTTAAGTGGACATAATTGCTTCTGAACACGCTAAACTAACACTCCCAGACTTATTATGAAGTGATATTTTCGTGACAGTTTCACTCCTTGACACTGAGGATGCTCCAGCGTTGAAGGAGTGGCACAGAACCCTCCAGAAAAATAATCTAGAAAAAGTGGGAGCACCCTCGCCTCAAATTTCACGACGATTATTTTCGTAACGTAGACGTTGTGGTACAGGGGCGCACCCAGATTTTTTTTTTTGGGGGGGGTTGAGGAATGCGAACATAAGTTCGATAGGATATAAATGAAAACAATGGGTACAAACACAAAGATCCGAAGTCCTGTAAAAAACGCGATCGTAAAGGCCTGTCGATGTAGAGATGTAGAACATCAAAGACTTAGACAATTTTAATGTATAAAGGAACTAACTGATTACCCGACGTTTTTCCCCGTGAGTTTTCTCTAATCTTATTTTCCTCAGGAAAATATAAAATCTATATTGTAAGATCAAAATACTTTTACTGATTGATTTTTAAAACCATAAACTGCATTCTAATTTTTCAAATTTATAATACAAAACTTGACTATACACAACATCTCGCAGGAGCCGCGCCGATCGAATGTTTATCGAACGAAATAGGCAGACGCGGCTGCACCATTTTATTAAAACTTGTAAAATCTGAACTATCCGTCGAAATTTTACGATTTAAAGATGTTTTTTATTTTTTAAATGCACAAAACAAATAATCCATGAAATTTGATGATTGATTTTTTCTTCTCAAATTACTCTCTTAAATTTAAGTATTTTAACACTTGTATTTTTAATAACGTTTTGTCGATAATTTAGGTTAATTTTTTGTAGACAGACATGCTGTCGCGGACTTTTTTTGTAGAACTCTCGGACAAACAAGTTCATATTGACTCCGGTCACGGAAGCCTACGTTTATTAAGTTAGCCCATGTACATCGTGGACTTATAAACTACCTCATTTCCAAATTGTATATTACGAGTAGTATGGAGCACGGATGAAGAGTACGTCCTTGGTAAGAAAACGCTCTGTCTAGAAAAATAGTAACTTGTAAAATAAAAAATAATAAATAAAAGAAGATCCTATGATAGATTTTTCAGTAAATCACATCTTTCTAATCGTAATGTAGTCTGCGACGTATTGTAGGCTATATGTAACCATCAGTCGTCACAAAGGAGCCAAATGCATTCTTAAAAGACATTTCCTCGAACGAATATTGCGATTTATTGTTGTTATATAGCAATGCTACTTATAAATGAATTTTCATCCCTTTGTTCGTTATGACTTCCTTCTGCCAATTCTTAATCAAACGGTGAGCAAAAAAATCCATCATGATCATCAATACTTCAATTAATTGATTGGATCACATTTTCTCTGGGCGTGTCTTCATCAGTACTCAGACTTCCTGCTTCCAAGCCTGATTGTTTTGTTTATTTCACTCCCTTCGCCATCAACATCAACACTATTAAATGTATTATTGTTTCTATAATAATCAGTTAATAGGCGTTTCATAGTTAATTTAATTGTTAGTAATCTTTACTTCACGAGAATAACACTCCACACTCGGTGAATTCAGGAGTATGATTGCCACTAGTCTTTGCGCGAACATGATCGCTTTACCGGACCTCTCTTTCTGCCGGATCTCTCTTTCACTTCGTCTATGACCCAGCCACGGCGCCGTGAAGTCGATAGCTGCCTTTTAATCGCCGTAGGGACTTATCACATTCAGGCGTTTTTATGACATCGGTCTCTGGACGAAACATTAAATTTGGTATGACCCACAGATAGCAGTGTGTTTCCTTTCAAACGGCAGTTAAATAGTGTGTGTGTGTGTTTCTAATAGTTATAAATATTCTCAGAGACATTTCTCATGGTATATTAGGTACTCTTTAATTACGTATCTTTATAGATTTTTTATCACAAATTTTGATTCTTTTTGTAAAGCCCCATATAAAAAAACGATCAAAATTTTGAAAAAAAATCTATAAAGATACGTAATTAAAGAGTACCTAATATACCATGAGAAATGTCTCTGAGAATATTTATAACTATTAGAAACACACACACACACTATTTAACTGCCGTTTGAAAGGAAACACACTGCTATCTGTGGGTCATACCAAATTTAATGTTTCGTCCAGAGACCGATGTCATAAAAAAAATTTGATTGCATTTTTCGCGTGAGTATATAACATAATCTGTCATACTAAAGTCACAAGAACTACTAATACTTGAATTAAGTATTTAGTAATATCTCAGAATGATAAACTGTCTAGCAGGAGAGCAGCATGGAAACAAACATATTCATGAAAACCTCTTCTAATATAAAATCGGGTTATGATCGGGATCGAGTTATCGAGTAATAATACATGCCAGAGAGTGACCACCCGAGGGGAACCCGCGATAGAGGGAACTGAAAATGTTATAATGTATTTGGTATGAATGAAAAATATTCTTGATGTCGCCTCAATGCGTAAAAGCTAAGCAAACACGTCCGCATGAAGGAAGAGTTGACCCCTGATTGTAATCTGTTTACGTTGCGAGGTTCACAGAGACCCTGGTAGAGCGAGGAATTCGTGGCTAGAACCTGGATTCGTCAAAATTTTGAGGTTAATAGTTTACTCGAAGTCGGAGAATTTGCATAACCTTCATATATGTCTATAAATCAATTTTGATCATAAAATTATGCTCTATGTAGTTTCGATTTGGTACAGTATTTTTTTTTTTCGTTTTATAGAATAATTTTTAAATAGCTACTTGAAGGGATTAACCCCCCTGGTTCCCTCCCTCCCCGTGATTGCGCCCCTGTTGTGGTGAGATAAAAGAAGTGCGTCGCTATTCTCACCTCACAGCGAATATTTATTGCTGTCTGCCGGCAGGCACTGCGATTGTGATATTGCTTTATTGAATAAGGTGAAATCAACTCCGAACCTCCAAAAAAATTCGATCTCGAACAGTGCTATCCAACCCGCTTATCCTAGCCCGCGGACCATTTTCTGTACACTTTTGATCAATCGGACCGGCATGGGATGGGGTTATGTTACCCAATAAATAAAATTCATGGTTCATATTTATTTATTTGTAACACGATATTTTGATTATCATCAATAAATTTTTATTATTTCAAGCAGGAAAAATTAAATAGTTTTCCTTTTTAAAAGTAGTTTTAATATTTAGTATTATAATAAAATGTATCATATTGTAATGTATGACGGGACAATTCCGAACACAATTTTCTATTTTCTCGCACCGGACATGTCACTAAATATTAATTTTTACAGCATAGAAAGTGGAGCCTCCCAACTTTTGATGATAAGTGCATCTATTATAACTCGCGGGCTGCGTATGGCCAGCGAGCCGCCAGTTTGACAGCGCTGGTCTAGAACATTAGAGCATCGATTATCCTAAACGATAGGGTAATAGGGGTTGTTCGGATGACTGATTTTTTATGAGTATCATTAGTGGGAAAAAATTCAACTTGGACTCGACTCAAAAGATTTTGAAGGAGCGATAAAAAATACTTCAGAAATTAATTTTCACGACTTAAAGAACACGCATCGCTGGAAATCAAGAACAAAATGGTAATCGATCTAAAAGTTGTGAGAATTTTAAGAATTACACGACAAAAATTAAATAGCGAATTTGTTGAAGTGTGCAGATGACCCACATCGTAGTGAATACTCTCCCTCTAGTGACGCTGGTTCAAACTCTTTCTGATCCAAGTACAATTTGCAGTGGTGGATGAAGCGGGTTACTCCCATTTCCCCTGCCTTTCATTTAACCCCAACATTCATTCATTGTCATTCACCCTTCACTTTCATCATCATCAATCATCAACATTCTGATTTACTCATTCGCCCGCGTGCGTAGGGCAACTGGAAAACATATTTTTTATAATCTGAGGACTTAAAGAGGAAATTGGCAATAATTGAATCACATTTAAGTGTTCGTAAAAGTTGAGCGAATGTAATAATGACTTCAAATATAAAACTTAACTCTAAACATTTATTTTTTAATGTATATTTTACATACATGGCATACTCTACATATATATTTTATTTATAAATCTGCAAGTTATTTTTGTGTGTTTCTTTCCTATGAATATGTTTCCACGGATGTATTTAATATGTTATCAAGGAAAAATGTTTCATTTTTCTAAAATATTTTCCTTCCCAATTTCCTTACCCAAGTCACGGTAAGTTAGGTGGAAGAGCGGGCCAAATGGCTCGAATCTCGCCATAAGACACCAATAAAAATATAGTTGAGCTATAAACTAACCATTTTGAATAGATCACAGTATAAGTGAAAAATAGAACTCGAAATTAAAACAAAGTTAAACAGAAAAGTAAAACTGCATTAATTAGACATTTGTGCTGTTGAAAATAAATATTTGTTAAGATTATTTTGAGTGATTCGCATTTATTATTTCAATGACAAAATGGTTTTCTTTTGTAATAAAAAACCTGGCGTTCTTACCTGCGTGCCGCACACTGCTCCCGTCAGCAGCAGCACCGTCGCGAGCAGCAGTCTTCCGTCCATGGTCGTCGCCATTCACGCGTTGGCGGAGTTCTACCTTTTATGCAGTCGTTGGAATACATTTTAGCAGAGACACAAAGGCTCCTTGACGGACAGCAGGAAGCTCATTTTCGTTGTTACATTTCCGCACACTATCATTTTCTCGTTGTCCCAAATATCTCTTGTGCACATGCCATTTGGCTCAAAGAATAAAAGAAATAGAAAAGAACACAAAATGTTGATCGCGCATACTCAATACATCATGGTCAATGGACAATTATTTTACGTTTCGTTTCCTCACATATCAGAAAGAAATCCTGTAAGTTTTTTTCAGGAGAATTTATGTTTTTGTTCATGATAATGTACGAACGAGTTCTGTGATAAATGAGCGTTTCCTATGCTAACATATACTTGGGCATATGTTTCGTAATTCGTAGGATGTTTCGTAAATCGTAATGTGAAAATAACTCCCTCTTAAAATACCCACTCTCTCCCCAACGAAAACTATCCGTTTTAGTTTAAAAAAAAAAGGGTTAAGGAAACAAATTCCAAGGATGGGATATTTTTGAAGTTTTTTTATTCATTCCATTTATATTTCTTTATTTATTATTTTAGTATGATATTCTGTTTCCTTTATGGATTAAAATTACTGCTTACTGTTCAGGTAACTCTGGTAAACGATAACAATTTTTGAAATTTGACTAAAAATTTTCAAAAGCTTAACGGATATACTAATATTTACTTCATTTTTCCCGCGCGTATTACTTTTCAGTTCTCCTAGTAGGTGGCAGCATCATCCTAAATATACTATATCTTACCGTTTGTGAAAAAAGTTTCTGAAACCATGAGTTTCTGGTACTAAAATTATTTTTTTTGTCGGGTTTTACGGCTCGTCGACATCGGGGTCATTAGATCCCTTATATTCTGTACAGGTAGGGAAAATGCAGTTACCCACTAAGGAGAGCCAACATGACTCTCCCCGCGTGTGGGACTCGCCGAATGACTTAACCATGCCCACTAAAAACACTCCTGAATTACAACATATCAAAACATATCTCAAAACATTACAACGAGAAAAATGAAAGATACTCTAGCCCTAATAGCGTCGGGATCGAAAAGAACAAGAGGTGACCAGGGAAGGTCAGGAAAGAGAAAGGAAGGAGCCTATCAAAAGTAAGTGGAAGTAATGCCAGGCTCAGCTCGGAGCCCCGTGTTTGAAAAACACGTACTTACTAGATGTAAGTCCCCTGGGGGGGACTAAAAATTTAAGTTCGTCAGAAAGAAAGAAGTGGTTAACTGAAATTCTATCATCAAGAGTATCAAAATATTAAAGTTCTCACCCTTGCATGATTCCATTTCCATTGAAATATTCTTAACAATTTCGTAATTTAGTCTTAATTTTGTAACTTACCACAACATTTTTTCTTTGCATGTTTGTCTATTATCACTCAAAAAAAAAAAATTGAAGGAAAAAAGTACAGAATAGTTTACTTCTACAACAGGGAAGTAAACTATCTTTATTCTTCTCACGTATCTTCAGTTTTCATGAAAATAATACAAGAAGATAATCATCGAAAAATAATACTTGGAATTTTTTTTCAAAATTGTAGAGTAGCGAATCCTTCCGAGTATAGTTTTCTGAATAAAGGAAAATTCTCAATCATGAAGTTTCTTACCAAATTCCGAACAATAAAATCAGACTTCGGAACACCGGAAAAAAGCAGCGACTTTCGCATACGAGTCAATAAATTATAATTTTTTACATTAAAAAGGAAAACAATATAGTGTATTGACTGAAGACCCGCGAATTCTGTGATGTTTGTACAAATATTCTTTCTTCAGTCAACTTTTATCCGTATACGGCGTATGTCGTGTTCACTCTTCAGACACACCAAAATTCATTTCAAATATAACATGTATCTATCAAACCAAATGGGATATTTTGGTTTGATACTTGTGTATGAACATTTATCATTCACTTCTGGAGGTTTTGATTTTTTCATTAAGACACTGAACATAACAAGCTATATACGAGTATTCCATCCTGGCCCACGTTTTGCTCCGGTTTTCCTTCGGGTAGAGGCGGATTTCTTATACAGGTTCTCTAGGTTTTGTCTAGGGGCATGCTTATTGTAACAAAAAATCGTGAATTTAGTGTTATTTCAATTCTTATGATTTTTAAACACTATACTCAGAATAATCTATAGTTCGATAATAATTTGTACATGTAAATTTTTTGCGTTAAATTACAAACATATTGACATTCTATTCCCCAATCCAGCCCAATGATTAGCACAACTGTTTGTCAAAACCCAATGCACAGAGTTTCGAGTCAATTATTCTCCATTAGTGGATCCAGCTTTTGTCGTCGCATCCTTTTGAGCCGTCCGTGCGTCTGTCGGTGAAGCAGCGATCGTGCATTGCAGCCACCACGCCCATCCGCATGTCCGTGTCATCTCTTCTTCTGGCACGTGAGTCCCGTGAGCGGAACCGATCGCTGTTCGCTGGCTTGACGCATACGGGTGATTGATTACCCAACGCGGGCCAATCTGGGAGGAGAGAGGGTGCCTCAACCCGGACCACTCAGTCACAGACAGCCGCATCGTCGAGATGAGCTGTCTGCTCAAGCTGCTCGTGGTCCTCGCGTTGCCGCTCGCCACCACAGCGGCTGCGATGCGCGGAGGAAGCAAGGCACCTGTAAGTGGGCGCGAGGCAAACGATTTATTTTTCGATCGTACTAGCGCTCGAAAAGTAGAACTAGCGGAGGTAGAATTAAATTATTAAAATATCTTAAACTGGAATAAATAAACAGAGTAACATGTACTTATTGTGATTTCAACTCGAAAAACATATCCCACGGACCATTGAAATGGAATAATTGCAATTATTATTGAAGTAAAATACATTGCGTCGTATGGAGAGAACACGCATTTACTAAGAAAGACCAATTTTTTTATCACGAAAGTAATGGAAGTTTACTTTGATTTGTAGTAAATTTTCCGTAGTATTTGTACATAACTTTTATCTATAGGTTACCGGACATTTGAAAAAGATATTTAACTTTTTCTGAGGGGAGATGCATAAATCACGAAACTATTTTGTTCGACCGCCATGTTTGTACATACTTATGCACTTCAAACAAGTCGAGCAAGTTCCTACATAAATAAATAAATAAATTTATTGTCAAAAAACAGTACAAACTGCGTATGACCACGTGGAGGAAAAAAAACTAATTTACTCTCCGGAAGCAAGCAAGGGACCATCTCATCAATTCCGATCAAGGGCCCTAAGGCAGAGGCGGATTCAAAAAATTCAGCAAACATTCCTAGATAAGATAAAAAGTTAGCTGCGAGTTATAATACTAATAGAATGTCAATATGTTTGTAATTTTAAGCAAAAAATTACATGTACAAGTTATTATCGAACTATAGATTATTCTGAGTATAGTGTTTAAAAATCATAAGAATTGAAATAACACTAAATTCACGATTTATTGTTACAATAGACCCGCCCCTAGACAAAGCCTAGAGAACCTGTATGATAAATCCGCCTCTACCAGAAGGAAAACCGGAGAAAAACCCGGGCCAGGATGGGGCTACAGAATTTATGTACACAACCGTGCCAATGTTGAGTACACATAAAACTAAATTAATATGAAAATAGTTTTTGGAATTGTTATAAGTTGTTTAAAAAGTACTACAGCAATGGCGTGATAAAGTCCAAGACAGATTTAACTTTTATTAAAATCAATAAATTCTTTTTCGTTGTAGAAGCACTGGTGCAGGAGGCAGTTTTTAACCGAGGATTTGAACAGATTCAATTTCATAATATCTTTTATATTCTTGGGCAGGGAATTATATAGAACGATTCCCGAATGATATCGTCCTTGTTGGCAAAGAGTGGTTGACACTCTAGGGCGATGAATATTACTACTATTGCGTGTATAGTGTTCGTGAACGAGACTGTTTCGTATAAAGAAAGGGTGGCGCTTCAGTAATTCGGTCTTAACAAACACGACTGTTTCATAAATATAAATGCAGGGAAGTGTTAAGATATTTAATTCCTTGAATAAAGTTACAAGTTTCGGGGGTGAGATTTACAAATTATCCATCCGAACTATCCTCTTCTGAATTCTGAAAGTTTGAATACTCTGACCGGAATTACCCCAGAAGGTAATGCCGTAACGTAAATGGGAGTAAACGTTTGCAAAATATACGCAACGGGAAATACGTGGACTAACTGCGTTAACTAAGATTCGGAATGCGTAACAGAGATTGCTTAATTGGGAATTAAGATTGTCAATGTGACAATTCTATTTGAGGTTGTCTTGAATATGGAGACCTAAGAATTTTCTATTCGTAACAGTTTTTAATTGTGTTCCGTTTAAAGAAAGAGAAACCTGGGGTAAAGATTTTGTGATACTATTGTGAAATGACATAGACACTGTTTTGTCAGTGTTTACAATGAGACGATTTGCATGGAACCAAGTCGAAAGGTTAGACAAAACTTTTTGAGCATTGGCGTGTTTACATAGTAAATTAGTGTCATCAGCAAAAAGAACCATTTTGCAATCTGATGTGGATGATGACATGTCGTTCACATACAATAAAAAGAGTATAGGGCCGAGAATTGATCCTTGGGGTACTCCGCAAGTAAGTGGCTTTGTTTCTGAAAGACAACGCTCAAGTATTTTATTTTTAGTATAGGATATTTCAACCTGTTGATATCTATCATTTAAATAAGAAGTTAGCCATTGATGTGGAAGTCCACGAATGCCTAAAAAATGCAATTTTGAAAGGAAAATTCCGTGATCGATGACATCGAATGCTTTGGATAAGTCAAGAAAAACACCCTGAGGATTTTCTCCACTGTCTAGAGATGTGGTAACATCGTTTAAGAAGGAAAATATGGCGCTTGTAGTGGAAAAGGATTTCCTAAAACCGTGTTGATCGTCAGAGAGAATGTTATATTTTGATAAAAAATCTAGAAGACGCTTATAGAACAATTTTTCTAGGATTTTTGAGAAAGTGGGTAGTAGAGATATTGGTCGGTAATTTCCAATATTAAGTTTGTTTCCTTTCTTGTGTAAAGGTTTCACTTTAGCTCTCTTAAATATGTTGGGAAACACCCCTTCCGATAAAGAACTATTAAAAATATTTACGAGTGGATTACATATTACATATTTATATATTACATATTTACATATTACATATTATTTGTACTATATTATTAACTGATGGATACAAATTAAATGAAGTTTTTTCTTCGTTATTATTCATATTGTTGTGTTGTAAAACAATTAGAATAATAAGGACGAAAACAGTTATACATCTCAGTGATTTGACTGGCTTGTAGTTCTGGCCCCACCTGAAGGTGCAGAAGACATCAACGGTTGGATCTCACTGACATGGTTGTAGACATGGTTCGTGCATGACGTGGCATCACCATTTCAATGATAATACTTTCGATATATAACAAAAATTTATTTGAAAACTGCCTTGTACGTTGTTTCTTTAACCACATAAAATTCATTATACAAGTAGACGTTTTCACTTTCTTTTTGTCTTCTCTGATTTGTAGACCTATGATTACTTGGGATCGGCTGTAGTTGAATATAACTGGATTTACTTGCTGGCTAGCAAATGTTCACGATAGGGGTGAGTTTTAAAGCAATGTTTGGCACTAGAGATGAAGTCCCAGGAATTAAATTCCAATATTTTTGTGTTGGTAACCCTTTTTTATCGTCGTACAAAACAAAACGTTATTAAGTTACATGATTAAGGAAAAGTGCAGTATGTCATATTATTTAATGAATTACGTAATTAATTTAAAATTCTTTTGAACTTCATCATAATTTTTTTAATAAAGTTACTTTCATGATTACTCGTACCGAAGCGCGTTCTTCCGCCGATTTGAGGAAAGCATTCTTTTCCAATCTTTATATTCCGAAATCTTTAAATACATATTTATTCCTGCTCGATCTAATTAAAAAAATGTTGTATCTGTACTTGTATTTTCTTGAGCTATAAAGAAGACCTGAAAAATACAAAGTTCCGCTTAAACAATTAATAAAAATGTCCCTGTAATTGAAAATTTACCAATACGTATCAAACTATCCTACATGTTTCAACCTTTTTGGAAATATCTATGGGGATTTAAAAATAAATATTGGTGCAAAAATATAAAAAAAATTATTATACAAGTGAAGTCGCGGTCACCTTTCACAAATTTACAAAAACCGTTTAATGTTAAACTAAAATTTACTTACACGAATCTGGAATTTAAATGTGGTGCTGCTGTAAGACCTGGCGACACCCATCTTCTAAATTGACTGTTCCCTCTTGAATACTGTAGAGGTGAATTCGGATGTACCTGAAAATCTCTTACTTTTGGAAGTATATAACACTTTATTTAACGGGAAATCATTGCGCACGAATAAACTATAATGTTGACGCTGAACCTTTGAAGTTACTCCGAATCGAGAATGGTGATTTACTCTGCGAACAAAGAGTTAAAATATAATTAAATAACGGGTTATGTGATTTATCGAATTATTTTGAGGAACTTATTTACAAAAGGTTTCCAAACAGTCGAGAAAAATTTCGGCTAAATGATTATTGTCCAAATGAGCGAAGTATCAAATAATATTAATTCTACAATAGTCAATGATTATTCCTCAAATGATATTGAATCTACAATAGACTACCGGGGCAAACTTCTTTCTCCTGACCCTTTTATATCATTGCGAAAACGATGAACCAGTTGCTACCTTTGTAATTTGTATTTTCTGAGAAATGTCAGGAGTTATAAATAAACTAATATTAAAGATGGGGAACTTAACCGAAAAATCTAATTATAGAAGAACAACTTCAAATCTGTGAACTTGAGATGAAATAAAAAGAGTTGAGATGAAAAGGACTCCTTTACCGGCCCTACGGTATACCTTTTGGGTTCATGAAGCTTATATTTCTTCGTTATCTTTGGGTCTCGGATCTAGGAAGAGACAATGTGACCACTATTATTCTCTATTCATTCCATCCGCGGAATTTAAATGCTACTCATGGCAATTCTCTACTTCGTTTTTCTTTGTGTCCCGCGCAGGTGACGGATGATGGAGATGATTGGATAGCGAATGCTGAATTGAGAGCGATGCTCCGCGATGCCCTGTCACGGTGCATTTCGTCATCTGTTTCACCTCGGACGGAAGTGAATGCTGATGGTGGAGGACGCTTCCGAAGAGCGGTAGTCAATGGCTCTCGTGAGGGTGGCAGTGGAGATGAAGAAGACTCCTGGCGACGGGATGACTCGTCCGAGAAACTCGATGTGGGGCACGTCACGCCGTTCAATCTCCCACCTTGTGTGCCAACCGATCACAGGTCTGAATCGGAAGCGAGAAAGAAAATGAGTCAGGTACGATAAAGGAAGTTTTGGAGTCATTGGAATTCTTGTATTAGTGTAGTAATTTTTCTATGATCCAAGTGGAAATGATGACAGGGAGAGGTTCGGATATGGTACATCCTGCTCTCTCGGCAGGAGCAAAAGCCCAATTACAACATCCCCGTGTGGCCTTATTCCCGATAGACATAGGATACATCTCCATGTGCAGGAAATGGTGAACCCAGGCAGATGAGTTTTTAAAATTCGGGCTTTAGGGCTTGTAAACTCTAGGTCATTAGAGCCCTCCAGGTTGCAGATTAGATGGGGAACCCTAGGGGCTGCGGAGAATAGTACTCATTTTGTCAGAGAATGAGGCTTGTGCGTGAGTATGACGATTGCGATGTTGAATATAGGATACACTGATGCATGCTGGGTATGCGCAGTACGTGTATTCCTCATCTGAGAGCAGCAGAGTGTTTTTCAGTTGAGTTAATTTTTCATGCTGGATCGCCCATCATTCTCAGTGTTCATCTCAGCAGGACGCTTATACTCTGGCTCCATTACTAAGTTCGAGTCCCTGCCTGTCAACCTTTTCCATCTGGCTATAGTTATGATAATACTTCACCTATTTGTTGTTAATGAAAAAGTTCCGCAGAAATTTGCTCGTTCATTTAAAGGTTTAGTACGAGAACGGATATACCTTCATAAAATGTTACATGCTACATATAATTTGGTCATTTTATGTTTTAAGATCTCTTTTTATTTTACAAAAAAAAGTCATATTTACAAAATGTTACCTTTAAGTATAAATATAGCGATTTGTTGTACCACATACATTTATTGCTTTATCAATGTTTTAGATGTTACAATTTCTCATTTGTTTATCAAGCTAGGCATGTTCGTATTCTAGCCAAGCTAGTGATTCTCGTATTTTGAGTTTCACTTGCATTATTTCCCGACATAAATGCTATTGATACCAATAATGCGTGATTCATTTCACAGAGCGTTCCAGATAGGTGTACAGGTTATGATTCAAATTGGCGGAGCGGCAGCTCTTTGGATAGAACTGCGCGGTCATTGAAAGAATCGAATAATACAGACGTCAAACGTTCAGATTCCAACAAAAGAACTATTTCCCCAAGCAGTATATCCTCCACAGGGAATGACACAGACGTCATGCAAACGGATTCTGACGGAAGAAGAACCTCCCCATCCAACACAAGTAGTTTATCCCCTACAGATGATGAGTCATCTCAAATGCGCTCCGACTCCAAAGATGTTAATGCTAAGTACCAGTATGAAGTTCCAGAATACGGAGACGGATATTCTGGTGGTAATCGAGGAAGTGATAGCAATTGGGGGGGCGGAGGAGTGGGAGGTGGCAACAGAGACTATCGTTTCGGCGGAGGAGGGGGAGGTAGCTATTCTGGTGCAAATGGCGGCGGGAGCTATTCTGGTGGAAATGGCGGTGGCAGCGGGTACTACGGTGGTTACAATACTGGCAGGGACATGGAAAATAGAGGGGGATATTCTGGAGGAGGTAACGGGGCTGGGCACGGAAGTGGTTATGGAAATAACGGAGGACGAAATGGTTTTGCTGGTTATGGATCCGAAAACAATGGAAATAATCGTAATAATGGATTCAACGGAAATGGAGATTCTGGTCGCGGGTTGAACAATGGAAATAATCGTAATAATGGATTCAACGGAAATGGAGATTCTGGTGGCGGGTTGAACAATGGAAATAACAGAAATAGGAATGAAGGATGCCGTGGTGCATCTAAATGCTGTGAATCAGACGGAGAAACATATCGCAAAGTCGGATCTGGAGGATACTCTGGGAAGCGGAAGAACAATAGAAGTAGGCGTGGAAATTCCTGTTCGAGAAATTGCAAGTTTAATGGCGATTCGGCGGAAGACGATGATACCGACGAGAGTGCCAGCGACGAAGATGACGATGGTGAAGATAGCAATAACAGGAATGGAAATGGATGCAACGGTTCAAAAGATGATGATCGACGACAGAATGGAAACAGACATAACGACAGAGGGAGACGAGAAACGAGGTAGGATTGATTTAATCTTGCTACAAATCACTAAATATCGACTGAAATCGAACTTAAAAACTTCTTGGGTTTTTCTTCGTTGATTTCAGACATTCGAGTTCTTTTTTCAACAACTATCAGTTGTTGCAGAATAATATTTAAGGCAACATCTATTAATGTACTTAAATGCTTTGTTAAACAATTATACTGTAATATTTGTTTCTGTTTAATTAATATTTAATTATTTCAAGAAGGTTATTGGATAAGAACTAAACTATCTATGAGTTAACCAAGTTTTAAACTCAAGAACCATTATTTATTTTGCAAAATAGTGATGATGTAGCCACTATCTCCATGTACACTTAACGAATATAGTGTACTGCTTCCTATTTGGATGAGAAAATAACTTACCTTTTTAAATTTTGGAAATATCCTTTTCACAAAGATCTAATGAGTCAACTAAAGCACTATTATTTATTGGTATTATTGCACAGATTGTATGTTGCATAAATAGACATTTTACCAAGTCTCAGAATAACAAAAAAAGGCACTTGGCCTTTTTCGAGTGCTCAATGACGTTTTCACTAGGGTTCTGGATTAGAACTATCAAAGAAAGAGACGAAAACCTAGAAAAAATCGTAATAATCCTAGTTGTTTAGTAGGTGAAGACTTCAGGAATTTCGTATAGATGTGAATCTAAAAGTGACTGTTTTTAATGAGACGCTAAAAATGTTAATTAAAGTAAATTCATGAAAATCATTTTAACACCTGAATCGAAACCATGTAAATTTATTTTATTGTGAGGAAAAAAATGTATTGGTTAAAAAAGCAATTTAGGTATCAATAATTTAACAGTTGTCATAAGTTTCGGAAACCGTAGATTGACTCAGTGTTTCAAAAGCGAAATATCTAGGTAATCTAAGATTTTCCAATTATATTTAGAACCTACTTAAGGTAATTTTATATGAAGAAAAATATTATTTCCCACTTTTTCCATGATTAATCTCTTTGGTTATCTGATTTAATTAGCATGAAAATTTGATACGGTTAGAACTTTTATCTTGCTTATTTAGGATGTTGTTACTGTTTAATGTGGCATTTAGCCACAATAACATGTAATTTAATGAATATCACATGCCGAAAAACGTAATAATTTACAATCCTTTCTTAAGCCCGAATTTTCGGGAAAGAAATGCATAGGTACATTTATTTCCCGTTTAATATGATATTTCAAGCTTCGAAATCAAGGGTTTCCGATATAATAATATTCAAAGAGACAATTCTTAGACAAATTTAGTATTTAATTAAAATCATTATATTTCGACTTGTACTCTAAATATTGACGTAAATGATGGGTTCCCAAACTTGACAAGCTTAAGAGCTGATGCTTAGTCTTATTAGAATTCTCGTCGCGGTCGCTTCTTAGTCTTAAAGAATTCAGAATTTTTCTTGAGGTTTCAAGGGAAGAGGAAGGAAGGGATGATCTCGTTCCACTCACAAACACCCGCTTCATCCACCACTGATATTCACGTGTTCTGGTTCACGATGTAAGGGCATTTGGACAATACACGATGAACTGCTTATGAAACCAATGAGTGATCTTAAGTGTTATTGCATAGAAATACTTATTTTTTCGGGAAGGTTAGAACTGCTCTCTTTCCAATTTCTTGCCTAATATAGCCCCATCAGAATCTGTGCCATGGCAGGGAATAGGACAGCCAATACCACTATGGACTTTACTTTCTCGCTGTGGAACCCGCCGAGCGGTATCTCCTGTCCTCCGCCATGTTGAAGTCTATCATCAGTAGTTCTAGAAGTTTGTAGAATTATTCCAAATCAAATAATTATAATAAATCAAACACCTTTATTGGATAAAATTGCACCAGCTACCGCACTGATTCCGGTCGTTAAAGAGTTGATGGCGTCTGAAGCGATACTGTTGTCAAGTTATGTGTTGAGTAGCCCTCGGGCTAATCCTGTTTTGTCTTGATTTTTGCAGAAAGGATCTGTTGAAGGACCTCTTTGTCTCTCCGAGCGAAGATATCGATGAAGGGAGAACAATCAGGCTACGGATAACATGTAGTGAACCAGAGAAGCGAAATGAACGTCGTACTAGATCTGTTGGAGACAAAATGGGGTCTCGCGATGGCGGAAATCCGGTGCGTCACTATCTCTGCTCAGAAGCGATACCATGATTTTTTCTTTCCCGTGTAAGGTAGAATGTTCTCGTCTTAAACCTATATATGGACATATTGATTAACATTTTCTTTAGAGCTCTTTTTTAAAATTAATGTTTATGGTGTTATTCCGTAGAGTAGTAGTTGGTGGAACAAAAAAGCATTTGGTTTTCGTGTCATTAATAAATGATAATCTTACCCACATGTATGTTAATTTGCAAGAAAATTCTCCCGGAATTCAAAGCAACACGTGAAATCACATGATTAATTTTACAAAATCGAGTTTTTGCACAGCATGTAAATATCAAAATCAACTAACCATCAATTTGCTCATGTCTCCACGATGACAGTGCATTACTGTACACATATGACGTGAAATCACTTTAACTTATCTCAACCAGTTTCGCATAAGTAAATAATATCAGATACAGTAGAACCTCTCTTAACCGTTCTGGTCGAGACCATGTACGGTTATCCGTTTGACCGGTTAATCCGAGGCTACTGAGGAAACCTATTTTCGATCAAAAGTAGTCTACAATTTCATCAGGTTGTCACGAATAAACAGACAAATGAGGCGTCATTGCAACTTATTTTATTGTACTGTATGTACATACGAAACGAATGCGAAAAAAAAATATTCATGGAATAATAGACATACGTACATATTGATTCATAGAAAAATATACTCGAAAGCATGAGGGGAATAAAACTAGCGAACCCTTCCTCCTCCTCCGTTCTACCCCCCTCAACACAAATACATTGCACTCTGTCGCGTCACCAAATTTTACTTTCCAGAAATTTTCTAGCAAAGACCCGTCAAACAATCTCAAACAATGTTTGAGACACTATCTGCTTGCTGTTATACTCTGAAAGAGAAAAAAAAAACTGTTTTACGGGGGAGTCCGGTTAATCCAAGGAGCGGCAGATTCGAGGCCGGTTAAGAAGGGTTCTACTGTACATAAATTTCTGTCCGGTTCATTTCCTTTCCTGGGAGCGGTAATTTACCTAAAAGGGATTCCAATATAGTTGGTAGAGTGTTTGAGCGCGGGTGTCACCAAGATGTGTTGTTGTAAGTATCTTTTCGGGTAACAAAGATGGGTTATTTCAGCCATTTTGCCAGTTATTAGTTGGGTATCTTGTTTTGTATGTTAAAGAAATGCTGTTTCAAGTACCGTTCAAACTCAGAAAAGAGAAACAGAATTGTAGAAGATCCGAAATTGTTTTTATTTATGTGTGAAATATACGTTTTAAAACATTGAAATTTACGAGACTGAGATTTCTTAAAGAAATAAGTTTTCTGATTCATTAGAATCATTCCTTATTTATGAAACACAGTATATCTGAAAAAACAAAGTTTAACGTTTATGATTGGATCTGAAGTTTAAAGTGTACTTGTAGCAATCGCTACGTATGATGGCATGTGTTTTCGGATGGGTAGTAACCCTGGGCAGTGGCGTACCCACACATTATGAGGCCCAGGGTGGGAGTATTCTTGGAGGCACCCACGTTTTTGGAGGCCTCCATACACAAACGTATTTGCATGCCTACTTGTACATGTCTCTCGCTCTGAAGCGTCAGAATAAGTCGAGTGGAAGAAGCGTGTCGTCCAATACTCATATTAGCAGATTTCCAAGAAAACCGCGCGGGATGGAGGCTAGACAACCATTGAAGTGATGCAATATGTTCGTAAGTTTGCTAATATGAACGCACGCTTTATTGCCATGAAAATATTAAGAAAAAATAGATGATTACTTCGTGTGGATGACTATCTGCGCGACTGCTGTTGGGTTAAATACAATTAAGGAACCTAAAAATATTTTCTAATGCTATTTGTCCAATGTAATGAAGATAATGAAGTTTTAAAAATCGTAACTATCTTTGATTGAAATTTTTTTCCATGATTCCTATATATGTAAAAAGTATATTTGCCTGTTTTTTAACTTCCGTGGAAAACATTTTTTCATGTATGTTTGTCAGTGGAAAGAGAGAGTAAGAACAATACATATTTATCACTTACCGCTATGAACAGTCAAAAGTCAAAAGCAAAAATGGAAAATAAAAATTTGTATGGTTTTCAAAATAACTACACGTAAACTAATTTACACGTTTATTGCACAGAACTTAAACTTCTACCAATCCCATTCAGTCTCTTCACTGAACCACTTGTAATCTGAACTCAATGTCAATGAGGCTCGGTCTTATATGCCCTCGTCGAATGCCCGCGATTTTTCGATACATTTCCATTCTCTCAAAGACCGTATTGCTAGTACAACTTTTCCTTAAACCTAGAAAAAAAATATTAAACCACTTTCTGCACCTAGAGCTGTATCTACCACCGGAGTACCCATATGAGGACGAGCGCATGGCTAGAAAGATGAAAAAAATGATTGACACTAATATGTTGTAAAATTTTAGCATCAGCTCATCTTACATATACTTTAACCATAAACGGCATATTTATATGAAAGCGTCTATCCAGAACACTAAGTCCCTTTTTCATATTTCTGCTTTTCGTCCGTCTTCGTCTTTTTGGAGGCCCGGGTGGTCCGCCCCTACCTCGGTTCGCCTCTGTCCCAGGGAAATAAAGCGTGATCGTGTTCAGCGAATAGCGTCATTTCTCTCTTGAATGCTCAGTGAGTAGACGATCGCGTAATTTATTAGAAATTTTGCTTCGTACGTCGATAGAATGATGGACTACTACTGTTCGACGGTGCGATATTTGAAACTCAGGGAAGAAGGTAGATTTAGTATAAGCAAATTAGAGACTTAGCTTTTCGAGTGAGCGACTATTTCAAATGAGAATAGTTAGCTAAACGTTGTCGAAGTGCAGGTGCTGACACCTCAGGTGCCAATGTAACTATTGCCAGACATTAAAAAATTTTGTCAACAATGCAGGAGTATCTCTATCTTCGTTTGCATGGCCATGTGCCATTAGTTGTGGTGACGACAACAGAATCTCGGCGCATTTTATTCTTCGCGTAATCACCAATTACGGTATTGCCAAATGCGAGGAAAGTGTAGCTCGAGAAAAGGAGTAAAATATACTTAGTTGAACCGAAGTATTAGTTATAAGACTTCTTCACTTACAATACGATGAAAAAACAAGTAAACTTTTGATCGTAGTTTTAAAAAACGATCATAGCAAATGTGTCGTATGCTGATTGGTTAATTCTCACCCTTGAAAAAATTCACAACTCTCCGTTTTGAGATGAGAAATAAAAAATATAACATTACGAGTCAGTTAATAAAAACATTAAATTAAAACCCGTAAGCCAACTCTGATGTTTCACGTTGCCTCGTAAACTCTCTTGGTGAAATTCTAATGTTTCAAGTTGATTAGTAACCTAATGAACCCGTGGTAAAATCAGCAAACATATCTCGATTTGGGTAATAGAGATTTACCAGAATATTACAAGAGAAATATTTAAAACATTCAGTAATGTTTTCATGAAGGACATAACCATCAGTTATTTTTGTTGTCGTTTACAAAATTCATATTTTACTAGTGGAGTAGAGGAACCTTAGCATCAGTGAAGCCAGATTTGTTAAGGATTTAATCAATAAAATCACGTATAAGAAAATCGTATCTTCGTAACGAAATAACTGAATCCCTTAGTTGTTTTTCCAAGAAATTTAACAAAAACTTCATTCTTGAGATTATTCTGATTTTGTTTTCTCGTGTAAGTTGTCATGAAAAATGAATGAACTCAGAGAGATTCTCGATTATGATAGATTTTTCTTCCATTTTATAAACATTTTTGTCTCATTTTCATTTTATGGTGCCGTATTTCTAAAAATTCTTCTTTACTTTGGTATTCCAGACTTAAACCTTACTTCAATATTTTATTATTCCTTTAGTATTATTTCTTAATATTTTTTACTTACTCGTAAAACGTTTTGGTTGCGTCATACATATTTCTCAGGATTATTGTGTAAAACGGAAGTAACCACTAAGAATGATTAATCGGCAAAATTCAAGAAAGCTTCTAGAATAACCAGGGTTCTAATAGACCAAAGGTCCTGGTAACGAGTTAAAACACCGTCAGAATAGTTTAATTTAATTCAAAATAAATATAAGGTTTTATAATAACTGATATGTTTATCAGTACTGTGAAGTTGTGTTTTGCAGTGCTCTGCCTGGATTAATCGTGCGGTGGCGACCGTGTACCGATGGACCGCATTGAGCCCCTCGCGAGACTCAACCCGACTCCATTGGCTTTTAATTAATATTTTTTTTTGCATTTTCCATCAGCTTTTCCCATGAGCGCTTTGGACATACAGCGGCAGCTTTAAAATTGTTATTTTTTTGTGATTTTAAAAACCTTTTCGATTGTTAAATCATAATTAAATTTAAGTCAAAAATGTTTTAAATTTGGATTCTTTTTTAATTCACTAAACTTTATTTGATAAAGCTGTTTAGTTACGTACTGGATTTGTATGTTTTCCTTAAACCCAATTCCGTAAACCATAATAAAATAATGCCATTTTCAATAGGAATTTCGAAAATTTTTAATTTTTATATACTCCCAATATATTGATTCGAAGATCCAGCTAATCCAACGTATTGCTTATTTCACAAAAGCGCTCCCTGATTCGTCTTTGAAAATAGTTTAGAAAGAAAAACGTATCATGATGGAAGGATAGTAACTATGACGTCGTAGACCAAAAATTTCTCAAGGATAGCATCCAAGACTAGGGACATAAAAAAACGTACGTCAGTAGGATCTAGTAGGTCATGGTCAAATCTTACACTTGAATACATTTGCTTAAGAAACGTGAAAAGCTCTTTACTCGTCCCGTACAGTGATTAGGTGTCTACCCCTACCTTTTTACTCTAAAAATAATTGATACCCGCACTCAAGAGCTTTCACAGGCATTTCAAATAACAAACAAGATTCGTTTAATGAGCTCACTAATATTATTAAAATGATTTGAATAAGAATCGCTCACTAATTTTTCTTCCGAACATGTGTCAGCGCGGTTGTTCCCCCGGATAGATACTTACAACACGTCTCTGAGATGACATATGTTGTTTGATATTGGGAATCGACAAACCATGGTATATGAATTTATGAGTAGTAATGAAATAATCCGATCCTTTTACTTTGCAGGCTTATGATTTTTTGTTGGTACAATTTTTAGATTGACATAAATTTTCACCTATAAATTCTTTAGTTATAGCTTTGAGAATGTAAATTTTGAACGTACATAAATTGTACTATTTGTATTGGCACAGGTGACGAAGTCAGGGAGGACTAGGCGGTGTTGAAATCGCAGTGAATGTACTATTCTAGTTTAACGTCAATATTTGGGTTATGATTCCCACGTAAAACCCTCTTTTTTGTTCTTCTAATATTGTTTTGTTGTAACAAATTCCCTCCCTCATGGCCCATAGTTACTTTGCTAATAGCAGATACGACCTATGAACAACTTTTGAGAAAAACAAAAACAAAACAAAAAACACTCCCTTAAGGATGTTTAACCGATTCGTTTCTTCGTAATGAGAAATTAATTTGGATTGGCATAGCTTGAACCTTCTTTAGGGTTTATTCATATCGGCGCTGTTGCAGTGTGCAGTGCAGTGTGCCCTGACTCAATTACGTTTGGTAAGTGGAAAACGCTTTTCATGTTTATAAAAAAGTAATATTGTTTATCTCACCTCTTTAGCCCTTTTCACTCTTCTTACGAGCTGTTGTGTACACTCTCCCGCATATCTGGGTCCTCATGATGACTAGTCATTTAATGCACTCCCATTACTTCTTGTGCTTTGTACCCAGTTGTTTCCTCCGTTAACACTCCGTTTGTGTCACTTATACTTTTCCTTCGCATTAAAGCATAGCTTAACTATCGAAATTTTTACTTTTCTTTATCCAATGATTGTAAAAGTAAAATCTTTATTCATTATTTACTTCAACTATTAATAGTACCGACTATTATATACTTAAATTTGCCGACAGGTATCTTGCAACCATACATAAAGATGGTTTAACATCGTCAATCTTGTAAAAATAGTTTAAGTGCACAACTTTCCTTTGTTAATGGTTTGTGATGTTTGTTATACTCTCAACTTGAGTGAGCTCCGACGTGTTGACTTACGCCTAAAATGTTCATCTGGCGAAAAATACTCTACAAAAGACATAATTTGGAGTAAATTTAATGTAGATTATTTTTGTGTTGGATAATATTCTCTAAAAGTGAGTAATATTCGAGTTGTAAGCAAACAACACAAGGAAAAGGTTCTCGGGGTCTATTTCAAAATTTTGGTCAAAACTCACCACGCTCTAGCGCGTTATCTGTTCGTCAGACAAAAAAACTATACAGACTTAATTTGTAGAATATTTAATGCGCATTAATTTTGAATGTGTATACTTTTCTCCAGAAGCGCGTACTTTTCGAGTTATAAACAAAAAACTAAAAAAGTGCGTCTTTTTGGAAGTTTTTTGAAATGTTCCCAAAACGCACAGGGTTTACGAAGTGTCAAAGTTGAAATTCGAATGTAACACCTCCGAAAACATAAGAATCGATTGAGAAAAAAACTTTTATATTTTTTTCCTGGATTGGTCTCTTTTATTCCCCTGGCTACTGGACTATATCTGATAAAAAATTTCCGCCGCTTACTCACGAAAGATTGCATGTATTTCGAATAATAAGAACTATTGTAGGTGTTGAAAATCAAAGTCACATTTGGAATTACATTGACCGTAGTTACTTAGTACAATGCGCTGATGAGACTTGTATATGGATATTCAATAATTACTCTTCCATCCGAGAATACGAAAAGCACAGAAGCTTTTCTCACAAATCTCGTTTGTGACCTTGTAAAATATTTTCTCCTGCGTATGCTGGTAGGTGGATGACCTGGGCTTCCCATGCGAGGAGACAATGCGCCGTGTTCTGCGTAAGGTGCTGGGGGACAAAGTGGGCGGTGTCGCCGCCACTGCTGTGTCACGCTGCTTGCTTCGCATCAGTTCAGGTGTGTGTTATGTCTTGTTCTCCGTCAAAAACAACAGCGGGATTTCAGATTTTTATAAAATTTTGAAGGGAGGTAGCCATTATGTAGATTAAGAATAGTACCGAGCATTGTAAAATGTCAACCCGTTTGGAAGCCACAACAATGGAAAATTAAAACAAAACATCAAAACGGCTCTACACAAAACTTTTGAATTGATCTAGACGCTCTCCTTATTGAGGTAGAGAGCTGGTAGAGGTGCCATTTTACAGTTTATTTAATGATCTTTACAATGGTATGCTTCATGTCACTTTTCTTAATCTACATGATGCCTACCTCCCTCCAAAATTTTATAAAAATCTGAGATGGTCAGGTAAAAAATCTACTAGAACTGTTTATTTGCCGTGGAATTGCCGATGAGCGACAACAATTGGTCGCCGCGGTATTAGAATGTTTTTATTCATGTAGTTCTTCGATACACAAAAGTAATTTAAAAGAAATTACTGTTATATGATTGACCATTCGTTTTTAATATAAGAATATCAAACAAAAGCTGGAAAGTGTGTTACAAATTTGGGAAGCTTACTTTTTTATGAATGGGATTTGACCGCTTCTCCATTTAACCCGCATACGGTCCGTGAGCGTTATAGTTTGCAGTTCTTATTTCCACACCTTTTTTCGTTTCCAGAACAGATTTTGCATTTTCTTAAAAGGTAGACAAACACTTTTTTCTTCACCTCTCGTCCATTTCGATCTGATTAAAATTATTTTCCTATTTGTATTAGAAAGTCGTGAGACAATTTTGTTCGATTTTATGTGGGATAAACTAATTTTGCAATGAAATGAACTATAAATACAAATGATTGAAAAAAAAGCTGATATATCATGTTGTAATAATACACGAAAAAATAATACCCGGACGAGAAGAATTTTTTAAATGACTTATTGATAGAGGGATCATTTACTTTTTATTGCATTTCGTATTCGTTCTAACATTCACTTAATTAATCAAGTATTGGTTGTTGTTTTCAGCTGCAAATAATGACGTGTGTGATGCTGCTGACCGCCTCATGGCTTGTTTGTTCGTCGATGTGGACGCGATGATTCAGGAAATTTCCGAATCAGACTCTGCTACAAGCACGGCTCCGCTTCCTGTGACGTAAACCTCAACCACTTCTTTCTAATCGTCCAAATTTGTGGTTCCGTTCGAATTGGTGGAGATAAACCAAAGCAAATAAAGATAATTTTCGGTTTCCTTGTTTTTTTTTATTTTACAGTGTAAGTACTCTTAACCTGTGTGGTTGGGACCAAGACCCTGGCCGGTTTCACGTTTGACCGGTTAATCCGAGGTTCCCGTGAAAATTTATTTTTGTACAAAAATAATCTAAAATTTCATGAGATTGTCACGAATAAACAAAGAAATGTGACGTCATTGCAACTCATTTTGTTGTACTGTATATACATACATGCATAAACTTCCACGAAAAATTTGATTTATAGAAAAATAGACGAATGTACGTATTGATTCTTAAAAAACTAGACTCGTAAGCTAGAGCGAAATCGAACTGGCGAACTCCCTCCCCTTACTCCATTCTGCCCGCCACAACCCAAACACATTGCACGCCTAATGTCGCGCCACTCCCTTTTAAGTTCCAGGAATTTTCCAACAAAGATCCGTCGAACAATGTATGATCCTCTTTCTTCCACCTATTACACGCTGAAAGGGAGAGAAAAAACATTTCCACGGTATTGGCCGGTTAATCCGAGGACCGATCGATCTGAAGTCGGTTAAGAGGGATTCTGCTGTAATTGTATGGACGCTATTATTTCCAACGTTCTCTCACTCTTCAAATAAATCCTTTGATTCTGTGGCAAATTTTCGTTTAGTGTACAGTTTCGATAGGAATATACCTTTTACTTTCCCGTTAAACAAATATTGTAAAAGAATGAAAAAATATTCCGAGATTTCTTATATCTTTCCGAATTGATTCCAGAAGAGTTTATTTTCAAATTTTTGTGAAGATGTCCAATATCGTATGGTATATACGTGAAGAATTTTGTTTCTCCGGTAACTCACGAACCAATTCATGCAACAAAACCGAATCTGGGAATTGAGTAGGGATATTATTGGAAGAGATGCATATTTCTGGAGTATTATTATTTCATTTACAACCCACACTCCACTTTCCTCTTCTAGAAATTCAAAAGTGAAAAAACAGTGGACCCGTTTGTAGAAATACCTTAATACATATACGACGAAACACGTACCTTAATACGTATATGATGAACTCCCTCATGCATCTAACACATAAGATATGCATGTTGCCACGCCAAAGCAGTAAACGCCATGTTGTTTATGCCGTCGTCGAGACGAAGTATCAGAGATTCAAGATCCAAGACCACCATAATACGCATCGTCCGCAAGAGAGTCTCTACATACGACGCAAGAGAGTCCCTACATTGTAAACATTAGAAGACTCCATGAGACACACGGGCCACATGGACCAGCAAGCGTCTGTCGCCTATTTGTTAAGAAACATCGAGAACACGGGTAAGTTTATTAAGAAGCTTCGAGAAAAGGTTCAATAGACGAACCTCGACCCAGGGTTACGTCGCTAACGTCGTCAGCTATTAAAGTTTATTTTATAGCAACGGCTACGACGGTGAAATCAGTACGACGGGTTCTCTGATCGAGTGAACATCGGGTCCGACAATAACCTCAACCAAGAAACCCAGCTCTGCGGAGTCGTCCGATCTGTGACAATTAATTCTATCTTCAAAGACCACGGGACGCCCTCTTACGGTCTACAGCAGAATTAACTCTACCTCCAAGAGGCCACGAAGCGCCCTCTTACGATCAGCGGCGGAACTAATTCCACTATCCGAGGACACGAGGTGCCATCTTACGACACCACGCAGAGCCTTATACAGCGGCACTATACGTGCCAAGATACCGTTCTCCAACAGCTATCATCTAGCTATGCCAGGACTTATCACCAGCGGTGCGATCTTGTGACGAGGAAGAGAACTTCATTAATCTCGGCAACCAGCTTACCCAACGTCGTGAGTCGAACGAGAAAAAAGGCACAAATTCATAAAACTTTCATTTGCTTGTTGTTGTCACCATGGTGTTATTTATTGTTTGCTTACGATTCAATTATTTGTTCACATTGATCCTGCATAATAAATCTTGTCCTGTTTAACCTTTGAGTATCTATTTTGGAAATGAAGAATCTTATTGCGAAGCAATCTTCGCATCGAGACTTGTGAAGCAATAAAAAATCTTCCCCGACACCGTTTTCCAGGTCTTGGACAGTGTAAGCAACCATCTGTGTTTACAAAAATTGTTTTGATAACAAACACCGTTAATTTTTTTCCAAGGAGTGTTGAAGATTTAAATACTTAGTTACGCCAGGAAGATTCTTTACCTAGATCTTTCGAAACATCCATTCTTTTACTAATTGTTTCGTAATTATTTCTTTTATTAGCTTCTCGGATCCTAGGTTACAAAATAAATTGACTATACAGGCTTAGATCAAGAAGAACTCGTCAAACATAGCTCCTGAGCTTATCGGCAAACGAGCTCTTATCAAAAATTCTGGATTCCTAGAACTTTGAAGTTTATAAATTTTTTGGCACGCCGACTCTTTAAAGTATGTGAATGTTTTCTGTTCTGATCTACAAAATTCTTCTATAATGTTTGGAAAACTTCTGACAGAATGCAATGTTTTCTAAATCACAGTTTTATTTGATCTTTAGAGTCAGAAATGAGGATTTAAATATGTCAGTAGTAATTTAATATGTTCAAGGGTATTCCAAAAATCCGTAAAATGAAAAATATGTTTAATGTACATTAAATTCTGCGTGAAAAATGCCAGACAATATTGCCGTAAGTTTTCGAATTAGATCGAAGGAATTAGATCGCACAAAAGGGTTATCTTTTTCCCGATATTCGAGTTTTGAAAAAGGGACTTGAGGAGGTAGCTACTTTGAATTAAGCCAAAGAGGTAATTTCAAAAAAGTAAGTGTAGAATACAAGAATTCAGGCATAGTGAATATGACTTTGCGGTGCGGTGTTTTTAATAGGAAGAGTAGGGAAAAATTATTAGATGAAGATAAATGTATTTATTTTTGGAATACGTTACAAAAGTTGGAGCTATTCGGGATGCCGTGAAGATAGAATACAAAAGGAGTGATATATCAATAGATACGAAAAGAGAGTTCGGAAAAGGAAGCGAATCAAAAATAGAACTCTGTAATGACTTTGTTGAAGGCAGGGTGATCTAGAATCTAAGATCAAAATAAACGAAAAAAATGGTGGAGAAGATAACTGATAAACTTAATATGATATTGAACGAAAGTGTTTTAAACATATTGAACTGATAATAATGTCATCGAGGATTGATTTGTGTTTATTTTTGTGACATTATTGATTGTTGGTCATTTTTTTGAATTATACTTAATGTCCACCTCATCAGTTATGTATTTGTTAAGACTTTAATTGGAAAGAGTAGCGGGACACATCAGATTTTTGTTGTTGATATGAAGAGCATAGGAGAAGAGAAATGAATGTGGAGGATGAGGAAGAAAAAGACAGACTCATAGGTAAAAGTGATGAATGGTGATGATGGATATATTTAAGTGAACGTCCTGGATGAGGAGGAGAACAGAAAGGGGAAGATGATGAAGACACGTACCCAAAAGTGGCCCACTTAATGGAGAAGAGGCAGGAAGAAAACGGTTGCCTTCTAATTTGCAGGAAATAAATGGATAAATTCACATTTTCATATAACATATATTTATATAAATTTACAACAAAAACAACGTATAAAAATTAACAAATAACAATTCACAAGAGAGTTATCAGTTATCCTTTCTCCTTTTGACATCAAAACATCTCTTAAAGATTTTCAATGGACATTTTTGCTATGGTATTACATTTCCAAGCAGTTAAGTGCAACACACGTTCTCTAAAATATGAAAATAAATAAATTATAAGAGAATAAATGTACCACTACTAGTACTTTTTTACTTAATAAATACATTTTTACATGCTGCTGTCACGGTTTTGGACAAAGAAGAGAGCCTAAACATCCGCGCCATTTTCAAATAATTCTTGATGTCCTAAAAGCATTCTAATGAAATCAAAGTGTGACTGTATGAGAAACTGTTTGTTCTAACGCTGGAAACCACACCGCTCTGGTTGACACTGCCAGGTACGGCGCTGCGGCGGCTTTGGTGGGGCGATGTGGACTCCAGCTTCCCGTTCACTGTGAAAATCAACTAGCGAGGAGTCGTCGTGGAGTCGATAAGAAATAGACACTTCTGCAAATCCACTCATAAAATACGTATTATTTTTAATCTTTGTCGACATCAGTGAGGAATCGGCTGCGCAGAATCAATACACTTAAGGTAGTAAACCATTTATGAATCTTCAAGTTATGCTGTTTCTTAATATTAAAAATAGTCGTTATAACTGTTAATAATGTATTACGGCGAATTAAAAACTGCGAATCATTAATAATAGAATTTAAATTGAAACACTATTTCAAAAATGGTCTCTAATTTTTAGTTTTGCAACACTTTTCGTTGAACACCTTTCTTAATTACATGAAAATGCAAGGAAAAAATTTCGTTCTGTTTATTCTATATTAAGTTTGTGTCACGCGTGGTAGGTTTTTATTTCGTTTTAATTACAAATTACAAGGGGATTTATTGAGAAACTGTCACACCTGAGGCTGTATCCATAAGAGCACATACAATTTCAAGAAGGTTTCATTCAAATATTAACCTTGCAAAGTTCAAATTTTATTAGATTAGTTGATATAAAATATTTTGTTTTTTATTTTATAAAATTCAGGGCTTTATACTTCACTCACCAGGTTGCTCATACTACGTAAAACCGCGTCACTGGTACTTAAGCTTGTAGGAATAGGTTAAAGATCACGAAACATTATTTTATGGGCGAGGAAAAAAACCATTGTTTTAGTTTATATAAAATTAGATAAGCGAAATAATGGTGAAATATACAGAGTATTTAAAAAATATAGCGAATGAAAGATGATAACGCGGGAGGAAATGTATAAAAATGTGTTCTTGAGAACAAAATCCACAGGAATATGAGTATCAAAGTGGGTTAACGATAGGGCAATAAAAAATTTGTTTTTTTCGTCGCGACACTTCGTGGTCATCAGTGACACAATGGAGAGTGTTAATTCTCAGATTTCATTAGTACCTAGAATTACCAGGTAGATCGTAGAACGCTTTGGTTAACGATGTCTTGCGGAATCTTCAAGAAATATAGCATCAGTAGAGGTTGTCTATCTCCCAGTGATAGAAGATCGCATTGCCCTGGCGAGGCGAGCGCGAACTGTTGGCCGTGGAGTTACTCGCGGGGAAAGTGAGGCAGCGGTGGCAATGGAGGACAGGGACTGGAGTATAGCTGCGCTCTCATTTCTCGCGGCCGGCCGTCTCCTCGCCTCTTGACTCCGGCACCGTGACGCGATGGAAGCTCGGAGTAAGCGTGTCATCTCTTTACCCAGGCGTCGCCGTCGTCACGAAAGGTCCCACCTCCGCTACTCTTTTGTTTTCGTTAGTTTTCCTTTCCTCCGCTCTCGCCTGGCTGATGCTACCACTGTCACCCGCGTACTTGTTCTGAGTCCTATGTTATTGATGCATCACGATCCACTGTTTGTTGTTCCATGAAAGTCCTGGATCCAGTGGAAAGTGACACTCAAGAATAAGTATGTATTTAAAACTCACCACACAAACTCGACGATACCTACATCATTACGATCGCGTAATTATTTGTTACCACATCTTTACATTGATCAGTCGTACGCAATAGTCGAGGTCCTTGGGAAGGAACTTACAAACAATATTGTATTAGATTTCTTGAAGAATATTCTTCGTAAGTAGAATTTTAATGTATGCCGTGCTTGCCAAAGTTTCCGTCGGCTTGGTAACCATGTTCTGGATCTGCCGAGTAGCTCACGACTTGGAGCTTGCCGTGTTTGTCGTAGAATCCGTAATGACCTTTTACATGACCATGGACGTCTCGCTCCTCGTACCGGAACTGACGGTTGTGTCTGTTCAAAAAATAAAAGTAAAAAATTAGGGGTTTGATTTATTTCATGAAAAGATGTATCATACATACTTTAAAATGTTAATTTTTAAATAGTTAACGTTGGATTTACAAAAAAATCTTTTGAAAAAACATTTATTAGAGTGTGTGGAATAAATTTTTAAGATATAAAATGATATCATTTTGCGAATACCTATAGAACATGCTAGACTTTCCCCATTGTTTCATTTTCGCCAAGTTAAAATATGTTATGGAGAAACAACATTCATAAAATGTGAACGTCTACAAAGACATCACTTATTGCTCAAGATAGTTTGCAACGAATTACCCAAATAGGATTTCTCTCAGACTTAAGCTTATTAGTATTAGAAGTGCAGAAAGGTCATTTTTGTAAACGTTAATATGTTTGTTAGTTAATACGATAAGTATGATACAAATCCTAGTCTTGAGAAGATGGAAAATTATCTTAAAGGTATTTATTCGTAAAATAGTAATATTTTTTTCTGGTTGTTTTATTATTTTCTTCTCTTTCGCATTAATGAAATATTAATAGAACCTCAATCAACAATATTATAAGAATATTGACATTAACATGTATTCAATACCTAATAAGTGATTAATTTGCTTTCTAAAAGAACACGAATAGGGAGGTATTAAAAAAACGTTCTAGCGACTGATAATTCAAGTATGAGTTGTTGTCGCACAATTCGAACTTTTTATTCTACTTAAATAGATAAAGAGAAAAAGTACCAATTGCAGTTGTGCTTTTTTCCGATTCTACGGTATAGTTCTTGCGTAGTTTCTTTTAAGGACATTTCTCATAATTTTAAACCTATCCGAGTTTTCCAGCAATCGTCATTAAATAATCTGTATCACTTATTATATGTTAATTTATTGTAGTTTTGTATATGCAGATACGGTATTGTTGTATATTCACAACATTAAATAGCGTGTACTATTTCGAATCTTCAAAAGTGGGTTTAATGTAAATTTTGCATTATAGTTAGACAAATTCTTTTCCCTTCTTTCTTTCTTTCTCCATGTGCAGATTTTTGGGCAAACACATCCATATCCATAAGTACTATTGATAGTTTATTTGTTCTTTTAAACAAATATAAATTCCATTGGTTTTAGTAACAACAGTACTATGAGACAGTTGTAATATTATTTTCATCGCAGTTGAACAGCATATATTTCAACTGTTTAGAAATTACAGGTAAATGACTGTTACTACATCTAATAAATATTATTTACAATAACCCATTTATCGAACCGCTGAAAATAATTTATGTATTCAGAAAAACTAGATATTTGGATAAACATTAAAACCTTTTCATGTTATTCTGTTATGCCAATATGTGTTCTCTTTGTTCACAGTGAGAAGAATATGAACGAATTACACGACAATACATTATTAGTACTAATAATTATAGAGAAGATTACTCGTGAGCTTACTTCTTCGCTCTTTACCAATACAGTTAGATTCTTAATATAATGTGTTTTTTCCCTTTACTCTCAATTTTAACGATTTTTTGAAAAATGAAATATAAATATCGCTTAAAATGATATAAATGCATTCAGAAAAGCTCATAGAGTAATGCTATGGAAACCTCTAATAATTAAAAAGTTATAAAGAAAAGAAAGCGTATGATGGTGAGATAGTGGAGGGAGATAATTAAGGGGTAATTAGTCTCAAATCGAAATAGTCAAATTGGAAAATAGTATCTCAGCTATTTCACCGGAAATTGGTGAGTTTTTATTTGATTCTCTTGCTTTTTAATCACATTTTAAAACGAGCAGTGATAGATGTATCGTTATTCGATTTTGGTTATTTCTAAAAATATGTTACTCGGTAATTATATTTCGTTTCTTTCGAGAAATTTAATTGAGTAGACAGGATTGTTATATGATTTTTCCAGAAGTATAGAAAATAAATAATTTGATTCCTCATCGGTTCTAGAGGTGCACATTCGACGAAATTTAATCGCATACTACAATGTTATGCGTGTTTTAAGAATCAATCCAGACATAAACTTATCAACTTTACTTGGAATATTTTTGAATATTATTTTTTGTGGGGCTTTACGGCTCGTAGACATCGAGATCATTAGAGCCCTAAAATTCAGTACAGGTAGGGAAAATGCTGTTACGCACTAAGGAGAGCCAATATGACTCTCCCCGCGTGTGAGACTCGCCGAATGACTCAACCATACCCACTAAAAACCCTCCTGGTTTACAACATACCAAATCATATCTCAAAACCAAATATCAAAACATCAAAACATTACAACGAGGAAAATGACAGATACCCTAGCCCTCGCAACCTACTAGCGTCGGGATCGAAAAGAACCAGAGGTGACCAAGGAAGGTCAGGAAAGAGAAAGGAAGGAGCCTCGCACAAACAAGTGGAAGTAATGCCAGACTCAGCTCGGGGACCCGTGTTTGCCAAACACGTACTTACTAGATGTAAGTCCCCTCGGGGGAATTTTTGAATAGTAAACTGATGCTTTTAAGGAAAATGCCCTGCATCCAAGGATATTTTTCGTTACCCTTGGAATCTCGAATTATTTATAATTAGTTTATTGTCCTCCACGTGGTCGTACGCGGTTTGTAACTGATTTATTTTTACAGTTATTTAATTAATTAATGTATTTATTTACGACGCGTCATGTGTCGTTGGAATTTACAACATGAAGTGAACACACGCTGTAAATAAGATTAGAACTTATTGAAGTATGCAGGTTTCTGCTTTATGTATACACATAATACTAAAACCAATATATCAAATTATTGAAATCTTCAATACTTTTATTGAAATTAAACTAAATTCCACCCACTATCGGGCTCTTCCATAATCCGGAAATATTTCCTCAAAATCTTGAAGATATATAAAAAATTAAACACTTTCTGCAATGGAAAGAAGCCCAAAATTTTCAAACATTTTTGTTTGGCCCCTTACCGATCTAGATTTTTCTCATTCTCCTGGATACTTTTATTCTATTGATGGGATCATCTCTCTCCTGTTTTCGGAAACTAAAATAGTTTCTTATACTCTACCTGTCCTTGAAACGTTTTTAATTAAGAGAAGAAAAAACACTTAATTTTTTTTTACCTTTTCTTCAATAATTAATTTATTTTGATAAAATACCTGTTTTCGTTTTGACCGGTAATGAATGCTTTATTGCTGTGTAAAAGTTTTGGACACGATAGCCGGGGAAACAACTTCGGTGTTTTTATTGTTAACAAATCATTTATTTATTATTGTAGTATTTGTAATTGGGAAATGTAGTGTGCTATTGAAGCTTATCTACATGGAGCGATAGGATGTAGTGGTAGACCATTGTTAGTAGATGGGCTGCTTAGCTGGGTTTACCAACAACTTGACCCATGTGGAGGTGTTAGTAGGAGTAGTTAGTAATAGTCATTAAAACTAGGAACAGTAGGAGATGGATAGAAGACGGAGGGTTCACAGCTATATGAACTGGGACATTAATGTGAAAAGTTACAAATTTTCTCTGGCCGCACAGGGAGTGAAATCCGGGTTGGCTTGATGATGAACAAGAACGCTAACACTTTAGCCACCGGAGGTATTTAAATAATTTATTTTAAGTATATTACTCACCCTTTGCCGGTGTCGTAGCCCCACTTGTAGGTGTGCGGGCCGTTTTGGCCGTGCATCTGGAACTCGACGCGGTCCGAGCTGCCGAGACCAATTCCTGCCGTGACTCCTGCGAATCCGCTTTCAGCTGTCTCCTGCGTCAAGACAACCGCAGACTTGGAATATTGACAATATTTTCGTCTACTATCAAAGAAGTATTGAAATTTTATAATTTTTTTTTTCGATGTACAATATATAAATTTCAAGATACACATGGCTCAGAAGTGTGATGAGACTTAAAATTGTGAATTTTGCAAAAATCACGTGAATATTCTCACCTGATTTCTTTAAAAATAATTAAATATATATTTGCAACAGACATAATAGTCTCCTCGGTATAGCGCTCTAGGACTAATCAGGTGGTTTAAGTTCTACAAGATCTACGATTTGAAAGTGAAAATAGACAAATCCTATGATTACGGAAAAATGGCTTGTAATTAAATTTACATTAAGCATATAAGGTAGCTTTTGAGTTATATTCGCATAAAGCTTACAGGGTGGATAAGTTATTTTCCTGTTAGAGTAAAATATAAAAAGGAATTTATGAGCTCTAGATGTTCTAAACGCAGCTTCATTGTCTCGTACGGCCTTATTTCTTCTAGAGTTGATATGATTTATGAAAGATAAGACCCATTGTGTGCGAGAGTCATAAAATACTAATAAAGGGGAATAAATAAAGGGTTGTGAGAGAGAAACCAATTATGTAGTTTCGATTTCCTTTCAACCACTTATTCATTATGAGATAGTATCTGACATGAGAATACATTTGAAAACTATTGAGAATTATTTTACCGTTCAAACTATAACAACCGTAACTACATCGATCATAAAATTTTCCGAAATTTTGGAGTATAAATTCAAGCCCTTGTGACGGGTTGGTAATTCATCCGAGTAAAAAGCAAATGAATGTATATTGTAAGAATTTCTTACATNATATATATATATATATATATATATATATATATATATATTATTCGTGTAATGCACAGTTTTCGAGATATAAAATCAAAATGTATCTGTTTTTTTTGAATTTTTTTAGCATTTTTATGTTTTCCGAACTTTTTCGTGGAGACTAAGTTCGTGATAGCGCCATCAAAACCATACAGGAGCAAAAAATCGCTTCTTCTCCAAAACGTTCCGGGTATAACATTAGTAATGACTGGATTAATTCAGGACATAGTAAAGACGGTTTTTGAAAAAAACTGACATTATACAAGTGGCTCTTATATAATGAGTCACTGATATTTTTTATTTGATCAGAAAATGTAACGAAAATGTAAAAATTGTATGTTTTCTAATTAATTTGATCAGTACTTTTTTTTTGCTTACATAGAGGGAGGACTCATTAAGTTGTCATATGTAAAGGTATATAAATTATAACATTAGGGAAACTTCATACTATCGAAAAAATTAACTTGACTATTCTATAACTCTTTTATAGAAAAATGTGGCATGTCCAACATTTCCAAGCACCATACTCACAAATGTGATTTATATCTACATCTACCAAATTCGTTATTAATTTGTGAAACATACATTAATTCCTACGACTATTTAATCCTTGTTTTGTTAGTACACTATACTACTTTTCAAAACTACTTCTATTACCTTGTACTTCCATCACCTTACATATTCTCTCGACCTACAATTTTCAATTTGTCTTGAGAACTTATTACCACTGATAGCATAAAATATTTCAGAAGTATAACTAAGTTTTATAATTGTATTTGTGGTATTAACATCCATTAATGATATCCGGAATGCTTCGTCTCTCTAACACAAATTTGTAAACAAAATGTTGATATTTTAAAATTAGAGGAAGAACATACTATGTAAAATACTTATCATTGATAAAAAGATGAGATAATTTGGGTCATCCCTTTTTTCCTGATGGATGAACCACCCTTTGTTTAACAGCGAGTAAAGATGTTTGCCGTAATTGACAGGTTCTTTCTTTCGAAAGATTAATAGGTGGAAGACCCAAGTTAAGATCACTATAATGCTCAAACCAAATTACCTTGAATATCTTTCTGTTGACAGAATCTATAGGTAACGAATACTCTTGCTATTTGCAGGCATTAGGTACAAAATGATTTCTTCTAACTGTTTTCATCAGCAAATCATTCTGTTTGTATCCGGGACAGAAGAAATGTGCAATTTACCACAGAATGCAATAAAATCGAGAGTGGCAGTCAAAAAGGAACTTTCGCTCTTTTGACGTTCTCGAAGTTTAAATACGCGTTTGTTGTGTGCAATGCGTGACTCAGATGTTTTCGACGCTTACTGTCGCGTCTGCATGACGCTGTGTCATCGAGATGAGGAAGGGCGCATGACGGTTTACTACTTTCACGCATTCATGCTCAAATATGACAAATGGGAGAGATACTTTCTCATCTTGGGTGGAGTTATTTTTCTTTTTATGAGCGGAGAGTGTTGAGTTATCTATTAGTGACTGTCTTTTTGGTAGCCACTTCTTCGTAAGTGGTTGGCTCACGATTCGGTTTGGAAGTAAGAAACACCTTCACGTTTTAAGGAACTTCGATGAATTATGTAAAATCATCGTGAGCAGTATATACGTCTATCATCGAGATAACAATTGTTAAGAGTAATTTACTAACTTGTTAAAAATCGGTATAAATAAAGGGAAACAACTTTTTATCATTTATGTAATTCCATCAATTCTCCATAATCTAAGACTTTAATTGCAGGGAAAATTTATTGAACCACTAAAAAAAATCACAAATCTGCAAGATAACGCCATATATGGTTGTTTTGCAGTTGACAACATACCAACTATGTTATGAAATCTCTTAATATGAGTTATAAACAGGAATATATTCTCACTTTTAGACACAATAAAGGTATTTTTACGAATAGTAAAAACATTTAGTACGTTTGTTTGTTTAAAATGTCCTGCTTTGAAAGAATTGTGCGATAAAATCCATTAAACTTCGAGTTGCTGTTGAGGTATCAAAGTACTACTCCATGAAGTGCTACCCGCAACCATTTGCATCTTCCATGGTTTGAACTACTAGGAAAGCTAAGTAGGAATAAAAGCAAGTTTAGGTGGGAAGGATACAAGGAATTTTCATAAGGAGGCTCTCGTGTTCAGGATTTTGATTTTTATATACTTTCGTTAGCTAATTTAAACTTTCCTCAATATTTATCATTATGGGTGGACCTTTCTCATTTTATTATGTAATTAAAGAAATCAAACTAAATCCTCCATCTCATATATTCATTACAAAGTATCATTGCAAATAAGAAGAGCATGATGAAGGAGAAGACATATCCAGATGAAAGCGTTGTCGCAAACTTTCTGAATATTTATGTTATCATAACGTGTTATACCGTATGCTTATTTCTGCACGTATCCAACTTTCTAAGAACGTAAATTTACTTCAACATTTTTTTATTTCAACTTATTAACCTATGGATGAATTGAACTATAAATATCACTTTGAACATTAATTCTATTTTGAACGGATGCCTGAGGTAAAATTATTAAGAAAATGAGTCATATCTCTATAAGCAATCTCAAATGTATTCTATAAAACTCCATTATTGAATAGAAAATGCTTTTGACATTGTTTATTTAAGATTGGAAAAAAAGATTGATCAATATGCCTTTATTCTTAATCAATCTAAAAGTTCTCACGATCTTAGCCAGTTAAAACTTACTTACAAACTTGTCAACGTTTATGGCAAACTTCTTCAGGATTGTCAAATTATACATTTGCACCATCACACAATTTTCTTAATATCCCTGTTCTGAGGAACAGGTCCCGAAGAAGGTTATAATAAACACCAGAAACATTGGTAAGTTTTTAAATGATATATTGACCGCGTGGATTGATTTATAGATGTAATTTTCTCATATTTCCGACTTAGGAATGAACCGATAATACCTTACCAGGCTGTATATCCTGCAATGATATCCATTTCTCCCAAAAAGAGCCTTTTAAGGAAAGGTAGAGGACGCTAGAGCCCTACAAATAGAGAAACGCAAGCGACGCAAAACAATGCAGAATTTCTTTTAACACCCGAAAATGTTATGCACAGCTTCTCATAGAACTAGAGTGGGGGTGGGGAATGGAATACGTGAATAACAACACTATCCCACAGGGTGTTGCTGGCGCTCAGCTGACTATGAGAAATTGTGCGTAGCGAATTTGGGTTGAATGAGAAATTATGCGCTTAGAGGCGTCGGTCGTTTCTCTACCTTCAGGACCCTTGAGGACGCGTGCTGTTAGAGCAATGCAGTGCTGGAACCATCTGCCGACGCCGTGCTCGTGCTACGGAACTGAGTGCGGGTGCCGGCCGCTACCTGTTCGGAAGGCGCGAGCGGCGCCATTGGTCTCTGGAAGCTCGCTGCCTCCTTCGTGGCCTCCACCTGCTGCTTCTGCCTCTGTTGCTGCTTGAATTGCAACTGCTCCTTCGAAAACCCTGCAGTCGCCTTCTTAGTTTGCGAGCTCTTCTTTTTGGGTGGGGATTCCACGCTCTGATCTACTTTCTGAGGGTTCAATTTTTCATTGTCGGGCCGGTATTTCTTGGGATAGGAAGAAGAAGCACCTGGTTTGGTTTTGATGGATTTGTTGGGGATGGGGATGGTTTTTGGGGACGATTTTATGGAGGGGGAGGTGGGTGAAGCGAGTTCCGGAGGTGGGACCAGAACAAGAGCGGGTTGAGACGGGGTGAAGAACGCTGGCACAGAACCAGAGTGTTCCTTGGGGACAGGTGTTGGGTAAAAGGCTGAGGGCGGTGGGACCCCGTTGGCGGCCGCGAACACCTCGCCGTAGTCGAGGGCGGGTGCCAACGCGGGTGGCTGCAGTACCTGCGAAGGGAAAGGCGCCCGCCGCAATCCAGGGATTGGAGCTGCTTCCGCCGGATGTCCGTCCTCCTCCAGACGGTGGTTGGGTGGCGGTCGTCGCTCGTTCGCTGCTGGAGGAGGTGGAGGAGGCACGAAAGTGTCTGAGGGCACGGCCGCTGCTACCGCCGCTGGGGCTGGTACCGCTACCGGGTCAGACGGGACGATGGTGATCTCCGTTTCATCATGAGTGTCGGCGCCGGGACCATCGCCGGACATGTTCTTGAAGTAGCTGTGCAGGTTGGAGAAGGGGAACAGCTGTGCATGGCTGTGCATCGCCAGACCAGTGGTCAGGACCACCTGTCACAGAAAAAAGATTACGATATTATCAATCTTGTTTGTACTACCAAAAGAATGTCTTTTGGAGGTACATTTCAAGTATGTTGCTTCTATATTTGCATCTTAAATTTTCCCAGTTCTCGAAGTTAATCAAACAGACTTGTAAAACACTCTTTAGACAGACTCTATAAAATTAAAATTACATTTTTTTAAATATTCTACATTTTTCCTATGTGTGATTTGATAAATTATAGACACCGATTTTTTTGGATCTTGAGATGAAGTCTCTCCTCCTAACCACCTAAAAATTTCGAATTATGTTCTGTTGCAGAAGTGTAACAGACTGGAGTTATTTCATGAACATTAATATGTTTTAAAATTCGATGAAATTCAAAATTTGATGATTCGATTATATTTGAATATAGAAAATAAAATTGCTAAATTGACACTGCTCGGTCTGCGTGTATTTCATATTACATATTTTTCACTTATTTGAAAATACAAGACTTATTTAATGTCAAAGAATATACGAAATCGAATTAGATTAAAACAGTATTGCTCGTTTTAAGAATCTCTGGGTATAATAAGCGACTGTCGTGGACAATGCAGCCGTTAAGGGTAAGTTGTTCATTTCATAACGCTACAAGATAAACTTTCAAATCATTCAGTTGGAAACCATAATTAAGTCGTTCTTTCCTGTTGAATTTTACGTTATTAGAGCATGTCAGGAACAGATCAATAGTGAAGACTGGAATTGACAGGAATCTAAATGTCTTCGATTTTTCGGTCTACATCTCTCCACGATTCTTCCTAAATATCTAGGACTATAATAAATAATAAGTTGGATAATGCAAATGAAATTGTGATTTTACAGATCGAAATGTATGGTCTGGAACAAAGTGCACAAGAGCACAGAGTCAGGACCGCACACAAATAGCCGTTTTATCGTAATTCTATATTAATAGAACCTCCTTGAACACTGTTACAACTAACTATTGTATGTATTATTTAGATTTATGAATAACTGGTTCATGATGCATATGAATAGATGAAGAGAAGAATATATACATTGATCATTTAGGAAGTAATGTGCGGAGTGGCTTGAAATAGTTTGTATGTAGGAATATTAATTGAAACCAGAAATAGAAATATTATCTATAGATAGGATTCAGATTTGTGGTTTTGATATAAAAAAAGAAGGAACTAGGGAAAAATATTTTAACTTTATAAGCAACCGAAAGATTGCGGAGAAGTGAGACGAACGAGATTCAACTTTGAGATTCCAAAGATTTGACAGCATTAAAATTTTACGGGACAGAACGATGCTTTTCTATTTTACATACAGGAAGTTAACGGAATATTTTTATAGAAAGAGAGGACCGTGAATAGGATACCGGCTTTTCCCTCAAATAATCTGATGGGGGAAGAAGAATTCGTGCATCTCCGATGTACTATCCCATAACTAGTTACTTTTTGGCGAATCCGACAAGCTAAATAGATGTGGTGGGGCTCTCAAGGATTATCGACAATTTTGAGGTATAAGGGATCCTGTCCCGACAAAACGAATGTTCCATATTAGTTTTTTTTCTATTTTCTGCACCTTGTAAATGTTCTTTTGAAGTAATTAATTATCCACGTAAATTAAACACATTAACCACGTGACACGTTTATGTGGATATTTTCAGAGGTTTATTTTTTAAGATGACGTGGGAGCACAATCATTATTCATTCCATAAATATCTTTCATTCTGAATAGGACGCAATAGTAAGGTTCGTAATAATAATGCTTACAGTATGAAAACAATGCTGTGTGTTAATAACTTTCACTAAGTGCGTACACGAATAACTCCTCAAAGACTTATCTTGGTTAATTACCCATTTTTATTCACGAAAATTTGTAGTATGTTCGTAAGAAGAGGTATAATTATATTGTTCATGGAAAATTGCGATGAAAGATATTTTTAAATTAATTCAATGTGTTCTTTATCTATATACTCTTTATCTATGTACGCTTTTGAATGTTCAATTAACGAAGTTGTAGGTTATGCATGGGAACATACGAGAGTATGTGCGCGGGGGTATGAATAGCATTATCGTGCAACGTAATTGGATGTTATGCAACTTAACAAACTGTTGAGGAAGTAATCAATATAGTGTGAGATATGGGAGAAAGTATATAAAACGCATATAGTAAAAGTAAAAGTGCATTAGTTTAGAACTGGCAATGCATGAGGAAAATAGAGAAGTGGATGAGATTAATTAATGACGAAGAAAGTTTACATCACCAAAATAATGTGTCTTATTGATTTAATGGTTTCATGCTTATGTCGTATGCTCATGCAAGCATGTATATTTTACATTGTTTGCTTTTCATGTAACTGAATTATCTTATTTAGTTATCCTCACAGAATTGTGACAATTATCTTATTTTTTTCTCAATTAAACTTATATTTTTATTTCTGAATGAGAATCGTATCATCTCATATCTTTTCCCCCTATTATTTAGAATTTAATTATTTGAAATAATTTAATAGAATCAAAGGAGTATAACTACTCTTTATATAAGATAGCAATGTGACACTTTTCATCAATTGTAGGAGTGAATCATTAAAACAGATTCAACTAGTTGAATGAATGTCCATTTCATGGACCTCGCATATGAGGAGTATTTTATATTGTTTTCTAATTAAGATTCTTGTATATACTTTTCTCTTGAGTTTTATTGGTATCAAGAGAAAAGTATACAATATGTGTATACTTACTGATACAACTTACGGGTTGTAACTGCGACATTCACTGTGAACAGTATGAAGACACTTCGGATCTGTCAAAGAGATGGCGAAAGGACAACGTTAGGTATCAGCCTAAATGACCGCATTCGCAACGAAGAAATCAAAAGAATGGGTGTCACTGATGTAGTCCATAACGAGACTTTAATGAAGATGGACCGGACACGTAGCAAGGGATGGCCTCAAATGGAACAAATGGATTTTGCAGTGGAGACCACGTAATCAAGAAGTGTCGGGAAACAAACGAAGTAGACGATATCGAAAGGTGTGGATGGAGGACCGTAGGTACACACAGCTCAACAAAGAACGACATGGAAACAAATGGAAGAGACCCATGTCCAAAGTGGACAAAAAAAATAGACGGATAAGAAGGAGAAGAAGATAGACGTACATCTCTACTTAATTAATTAATATCAGAGACGGCGGTAAATTACGAAGACATTCGACATTGACCCATAACATTGAAATCGTGTTTCATTGATTTTGAAACATGCCGTAATTTCTCTTTCCTATCTGTTAGTCAAACTTGCGAGTGCAAATTGATTCATACCTGAAGACTTTTCAAAGTGTAGCTTGGTTTGCTTAATTTCCTTCTGTGTGGTTAAACTTTTGACTTATAACTTCTATTCCCTTAAATCAGAGTCAGAATTAACTTTCCTTTTATGCATTTTGTATGAGAAGAATCTAACATAAAAGAGAATGCAGATGATTTTTCTTAGATTATTATCACGGAGAAAATGTCATTTAATATTTAAACACTGAGTTAAAGAGTAGATTTTTCCACTTTGTAGAACAACGTACTGGTTTTGAAATCATCTTCGCATTATCGTGTGCCCGGTCGTATGAAATTTACTTGTTGTTTCATAAGTGGGTAATTCTGTAATCTATGACTCTCAGAAGTTCAATTATCCGGTCTTCTGTGAGTCCCAAGGTCTCATTGAAGGACTATTTCATCCAAAATGTAGCATTAAAGTCATACACGCCCTTTAAAAATGTAGCTGTCCAAATCTGACTCATATCGGAGGCACCAAAAATTACGAACTCGAAATTTGCCCAAATTCAGCAATCGTTCAAAGTAAACCAATAACAATGTAAACCATTTAAAAGAACTCATAGTAAATTTATAAGAAAGTATACTGATATAATACTTGTTAAACCGTTCCTTCAAATCAATTACTTTTTATAGATTTCCGTGTTCTCATAATGTCAGCATGTCCTCTGTTTAAAACATTTAAGATAGGTCCTATTATGTTGAACCACCTATTTTACCTTGTTTTAATGAATACAAATAAAAGAAGAAGAAAGACTACACAATATTAATACCATATATCACGCAGAAGAATGAATTCCTCACCATCTATGAGCTTCATTTTCAATTCCAGCTTATCGTTTTCAAGATAATCAACATAATATTTTATCAAGCAACAGTTTGCAAGCCACGTCGGTTGAGAAATATCTCGTAAGCTCCACAAGCTCTACGAATTTCTTTGTGATATGTGCACATTTCTGCGCACTTATTGCAGATATATATCTACTCTGTTCCTAATAGAGTAAGTTCTTGTCTCCCTCCGCTCCCGTACTCGGGAATCTGGCTATACACTTGTTCCGACTCAGGAGATGCATATATCCAATTTTACTACTAAAAACCAGTTGCAATATTATTTACTGAATAGATGGATTATTACTGTACGACGGCTGCCAGCTTCCGCGATTCCGTTCGAGCTCAACATCTCCGTGACCCGTCTCCTTTACGCTAGTCATAAACAATAGAGACCTGAGCACAAAAACGTCTCCAGGCGTGACCGTGGTGCCGGCGACAGATTTACACGCCTTTGATAAGCCCACACGCGTGACAGTGCAATGCAGTAGTAGGCAGGCGACACCTGCTACACACCACATAGTGGGACTAATGTGTATTTTAGGTTGCAAACATACTAAACAAGGTTATCTTTTTTATTTTTTTTGTGGGGCTTTAGGGCTCCTCAACGGCAAGGTCATTAGAACCTTTACAATGTTATCGTCACTACAAAATTAACATATGGAGTATATTGCGCTTTAAAAACCAAAATAGGTTTAAGCTTCACTCCTTTATTTAGTCTTACTCTAAGTTTGCATTGATTTTTATCCACAAAATTGGCGATGAATTTCCTATATAAGTTCCTATGCAAAAAACTACCACAATTTTTATAGGATCATTTTTTTATAGAATAAACCATTTTAGAGATACGTAGACAAAACAAATGAGGATGTTTTTTATTTAGAACGATTAGAATTTGGAATAGACCTTGGATGAACGCTATAGCAAACATATGAGTGGGTATATTTACTTGAGACAGAATAACAAATCTCGAAGTGTAATATCACTATGACAATATTTTTCTAAAAAAATATGAAGATATTTTTGTCTATCTACAAAAATTTTAATTTAATCAAATGACATTAATGTTTTTGCTTTAATAAATCATCTATACGTAGAGTGTCTTCAAATTTTCTTAAATTCGGTATTTCTTTATCTCCTTTTCTCCTTTTCTTCAATATGTTGTATCAAAGATGGGTTTAATTGGTTGAATTAATTTAATATAGAATTATTTGTATGATGATAGTCCAACTTAGCGTGTGCATCATTGTACTCCCATGCGAGTGCGTGTCCCGGCACTTCAAGACATCGAGCTACAGACCGAAGACAACGCCAGCTGGATTCCTAAGATTGAGTATTACCATTTAAGTTCTTAACGTACTGTGTTTGGTGACAATCCACGTATTGAATATGTGTGGGTGTTCATGACTTGAACCAAGAGCTGTGTTGTGACGAAATTCAATTCATTAAATTTATGAGGGTTATTTTGGTCTTCTTCTTATTTTACATCCCTCAAATTGCTTCCTTGGAAGCTGGTTCTCCGTCTTCATAATTCTGTTGTGTTCCGTGGCATCCGACAGAGGATTTCCCTATCATTCGTACGTCGCCCCGGAACATAAGTTGTTGGCGGGCGCGAATTGAAGCGTAGTAATAAAAAAACATACGCGCACAAGATGATAATACAGAATGGGAGCAGATCCCGGTCGCGTGCGGCAACTTGTGAAGGTGCTCTTAAATGTAATTTAACAATACGACTTGACGTTACTCGCTCTATAAAAAAAAGGAATAGAAAATTAAATAAAAATCACTAAGTAATCAGACTTAGAAAGGAAAGACCGACTTTGAAGTCGGGTGGTTGCTAGAGCGAATATGTATGTCCGTCTGAGTGGGCGAGTGTTAGACGATTGAGACTTATGCTAGGGTGAAGCAGATCAGGTGGGGTACTGAAAAAGTGAAGGGATGCCCGTCTACTGACACGGGCTAAGGAAGCTCAATGCTAATGCGTGCAAATTTGGGTAAATAGAAGGTGCAGGAATAGCGCGCTGCCGGGTGAAAGGTTTTTCGCGGAACAAAGGCGTGCCACCGTAGCCTGCACTTTGGGGGTGAGAGGGTGCCAAACGTAGCCTCGCTGACAGGTGCTTAAGAGCATGTAGCCTCACTTAGGGCAAGCGTAATTGCCAACCGGGTTGAATTATGTGTGCCGAAACATATGACTTTCACTCGTAGGATTATATCTAAAATATTAACGCTAATTCTAATCTTTTATAAAAGATTCGACAGAATCGGAACAAAAATATTATAACAAACTTTAAACAAACATAAAATTTATGATTCTAACTCTACTATTATTAACGTCCATTATGTAATGTTATTAGATAAATGGTTAAAAACTTAAAAATATTATTCCTCCAAATAAAGGTCGTAAGTTTTTAACTATTTATTTAATATTATTATGATTCTAACTGTTATTTCATTTAATTTTTTTGTCATACTTCAAACTGTTGTTTTAGAATTGTAATAGAAATGTTTGTTTACGGTATAACGCGGTATAAGCCTTTCTATTATTTATGTAAACGAATATTTGTGTTCAGTTAAACAAGTTCGTGGAGCAGAAATCAATGTATTATATAATATTAACGTAAATCAGTGCGAGAGCTGTTCTAATTAGGCCACAACACCGTCTGGAATTCAGATAGATCTAAATACGTTGGAGCTGTTTTGTGATTAAATGTCTCCTCATATAAACATACATAAAACCAAAGTCATGGTATTAAAAAACGGATGGATGTTTAGTAAAATGAAATTTGGAATTACAAACGTCAACCTCTGGAGAAAGTTATCTAGGTGTCAAAATAAGCATGAACGTAACCTGGTCAAGACATATACAAAAATCAAAACAAAGAGGCATGTATGTTCTAAATGAAATCCAAAGAAGTACTGGTACCATCCCTGACATCGATCCTAGGATTGTAGTAACAATGTACACGTAACTATTCGTACCTGCAGTAGCGTTTGGAGCTGAAATATGGGATGTTGGGGATTGCGCATCACTTAATTCGCTTCAAAAAAAAGTCTTGAAAAATACTCTTGGCTTACCTCCGAGTACAGCTACGATACTCTTTGGGAATTCGGAGTTTTGCCGTTATAAGTAAAAATTAAGATGAGGATCATTAAATACTGGGTTTCAATAAGAAATGGGGAAAGGAACAACAATATATATACGATTGCTACGAGTTAACGTGTAACGATGGGGGGCGGGTCAAAAAATTAGAACTATAATCGAAACTGCCGGTCTAGGACACTTGTGGCAGAGAGCTCCGGCGAGATCTGATTATGAATTAATTATTCAGAGACTAGAAGACATAGAGAAACAAAACATAACGGCTGAGAGACAGGAAAAGAGAACACTAATCGTGCAGAATATTGTGGCAGGAGACTGGGGGCGAAAACCGTACATAGATAAATTAAACAAGGTAGCAAGAGCAGGTTACGCTTGGTTTCGACTTGGGGGATGGAAATTAAGGAAATTGAGGGGGGATCGAGAATCGCAATGCCCTTTATGCAAAGAACAAGTAGACTGGGTCCACATTCTGCAAAATTGCGTTAACACTGAATTAGGTAGAAAAAAGTGGCTTCTTGAGGGGGGATACAATCGTAAACCAAGAAATTACACAGCTTTTGAAATAATGCGAGATAATAGAATCTCCGTTACTTTACTCCGTTACATTAAGTTTCTGAGTGTATTTAGAAAAAAGAGGGAGTCGGAACTGATGAAGGAGATTGACCAGAATGAACACACTTAATTAAAATCTGTTTAAATTATTATTATTGTTATTATAATTATAATTATGAGTGATAGTAGTAGTAGTAATATTAATATTCTATTTTCGTCTGTTTTCATTGATTTAAAAATGTGTACATATACGTATATATAGGTAAATATGTAGACAAGGTTTATTTGGGTATGTTGGTATGTATGCATATGTTATTTGCCCTGCATATAAGTATGTATTCTTTCTATGAATTTATTTGATTCTGCCGCCGAATTTTTTTATTCTGTTACAGGTTTCCAGTTAACAACCAGATTCTTTTTATGCTTGGCGCGCTTGCCCTAACCGTTGGTTTTCCGTGGTTCCCAACGGTGCTCAATGAACGAAACAGTCACTTAAGTATATATAACAATAGCTGAGATTAAAAATTAAAATTAATATTTAAAAAATAGTCATGACAGTAAAAAAACTCTCATTATAACTTATTAACACTTATTAATTTCTATTTCCGCTACTGATATCATTTATATTTCAAATAATCGAAATATTTTAATATCTCCATTTTTAGTTACTGTTTCGGTTCTCTGAGAGTGAATACTAGGGTATAGTATGCACAGCCCACGGTACATTTTAGGGTCTCTGTAACGCGCACGAGCCCTAAGTCCCGCCATATATATTGTATATTTTTTGTTAAAATAAAACACTTTTGAATTTGAAATTGAATTAGGCTAACGTATAGCCACTCAAACTATGATGGTGTGAATATTTCCTCTAGTGGGAATGAAGTTGATATTATAAATATATTTAATGCTTTATGACAAACATATTAATACGCAAATATTCCAGAAAATTTGCATACCAAGTTTTCTTATCTGAATGGAGCAAATCACACAGAGGTATCTTAGTTTATGGTGTTAAAAGATGCATTGACGTTTTTCTATCTTTTAACCATATCCCTTTTCTTTGCCGCGATGATAACTTTTAAAAATTACTTTCTTATCCTTCATGGGGGACATATGGTTGGTTATGCATGGGAGATACGTTCACCAGAAGCCAGACTGAGACCTTGGGGCGATTGGAGGAGAAACTTACCTGAAAGACAACACGGGCGAAGGAACAACCGGTGATTCGGGGTGAAACACGATTTGTAGATTTAACATAAAAAAAATGATAAATAAAAAACCGTCTCGTCTCGATTTCTGGTCCCTGCTAGGTAAATATTACTACATTAGGAAATAAAAGAATTTGAAGAAACATGTTACAGGTTGCGTCCTGTAGACCACAGACGTCAAAAGAAAGTTGTCTAAGGACAACTGAAGAAGTTCGCTGAGTTGAATCAGAAGAAAATTGTTCACTTTGATCAAATATAGTCCAATATAAGAAAAGCTTTAACAAAAATAAAATCAATTGAGATAAATAGAATTAAAAATGAAACAATAAATTTTCAAGTTAAGGATTATACTCATCGTTGAATGTAAACGAATCAACTCGACCAATACTGGTTTTTGACAACAATTATTTCAAATTGAGAAGTTTTTATTGGGATGGAATGGTCGAGAAGTTACTATGATCATCCTGTGTAACGTAATATTATTAGTTTTTATTAAATTGAAATGACAATAATATAATAGAACTATTTTTATTTTACATATTTTTCCTCCGATGTACCTGCATCTCAAGCTTACAGACTTTCAGACCTCTGTGTTCACGTTTCGTTCCACTGTGTGTCGTCTCGCTGTCGCTAGTCCGATGCGCTTGAACGCTCGTGCGCGAAAGTATGCTTCTCCCCTGTTCCACCCACTCACTCGACGGATCTTTGTGGTGACTGTGGTGACAAGAAATAACTCACGCTGCACTGCGTCCGTGAATGCATTCGCAGTCGCATCAGTCAACCTACAGCGGAAGTTGAAATCTTGCGTCTTCGTATTCTAACTCAAAAACTTGGGATACTATCCTAGTTGGTACGGATTAGATTAAATTTTCCGATGTAAATTACCTAACATATCGTATCTTAAAGTGGTTACCAATCACTCTTACAGTTGTTAATTAATGTTATAAGCAGGGAGTCAAACCTGACTGTTTATTACATTTGGGTTCGGGAAATTGCGTGTTTTCGGGTGTTCCTATTTTGTCCCTTCATCTTTACTTAAATCCGATGAAGCCGAATTTTTTTCTTCTTGCCATAAAATTTAATGATCCTTCTGATATTATTTATTATAACATTTTGATTGCAATTACGTACCTGAATTTAAGAAAAAATACCAGGATTTTAATTGCAAATTTATTGTAATGCCTATCAAAGTATGGAAATTCTTTAATCTAATTTACTCATGTGTTAGAGCTTCTTTCCAGCGCCTTACCAAATATTCATAATGTTCTCTCCCTTGCTAAAGAATGAGCTAAGGTGGAAATTACTGTAATACTAGTATTTATTTTTAGAAAAATTCAAAGTGTCGTAATTTTATTTTCAATTTTATAATAATAATAATAATAATAATAATAATAATAAAAACTGAACGTTTTTAAATAAAGAAATAATTGCCTCTTTATTAATAGAGGGAAGTGCCCAAATTCGGACTCCCCTGAATCAATCGGACTCGTGGGTCTTCGTTCTCCGTAACGCCAGAGAAATCAAATGTAAATTCAGATTATACTACTATTGCATAACCGAGAGGACATATCACCCGCTTCACTTGTCTTATTAATCCGTGTTTTGACTGTATAAAAAGTTTTTACGTTCTGCTACGTTTTTCGTTATTTCCTCTAGATCTTGAAGGTCAGCATTGCAACTTTTATATATATTCGTCCACGGTAAGGTTTAAGGTTGATGTTTGTCACTAAACCATTTCATTTAGTTGTTTGGTTAAAAATTGATTGAGTTAACAAAATGTAGACAATAGTCGCGCAAACCGAACCCTTTAGTTTTCCTGTTTCAAGTATCCCTATACACAATTGTATTGGAATTCTCTTGTATGTTCCATGAGGATAATAAAGAAGGTTGACTAAAGAAAGACGATTCCATCAAAAATAACTAAAGCTATTTATGCAGTTTGGAAAAAGACGATGGGTTGGAAGAAGGCCAGTAAACAGTTTTATATTCGGAAAACAACATTTATGAGGTTGTCGAACATGAAGAACTGTTCACCTTGTCTTTTCCCATAATTTTCTTTCTTCACTATAATAGGAAGTAAAGGAAATTTCATTTATAAATGTTTTTTTCTGTACTTTGAACGTCTATAAAGTGAGGACACCAAAAATCATTGGTAATCTTATGAATTATAGTTAGCACTTAAATTACATAAGGAGTCGTGCACGGACTAGAATATACGCATTCTATGCACGAAACATGAATGATACATTTAGTATGCATATGTAGATGGATTCTAGAATAGATATTTTTCGGGTATCAGGATCAGTTTTCCGTAATTTCCAAAAATTTGATGTTTCAGTCAAACTGTTGTGGTATAAAATAATTTCAATTTACTAGGAAGTCCATAGATGGAAGCATCTAAGAAAAACATGCTAAAAAGCAAGTAACTGATAAATAAATATGACATAACAATGTATAAAGTATATTTTGTATTCTATTAAATATAATATATTGGTTTTCTGTCGATATTATAACATTTTGTCACTTTTATTCTTTTCTTTGTGGAGTGCAGAAATGATAAATCCATCTCTGCTTTATGACTCGGAATTAATGAGACTTATTTGCTTGCTTTCGGACAGTAAATTAGTTTATTGTATTCCACGTTGTCATACGCAGTTTGTAGCTGCTTTTTGAGAATATCAAGTTATTTAAAGTTATATTTATTTATTTTCATATAAGTGATGATAGTTGAGTTACCGATCTTCACTTGGACTGAAGCTGCATACTCGTATGATGATCGTTGAGCAATTTTGTTTCTTTGCATGTGTATCCTTGATTTTTTATGAATAACTCCTAAAATAACATTTTTTCGAGAAAAAATAATCCCTGTCATATAATTTTTGTACTAATGTTTTGATGTAAGAATGTAACAGAAATACTGAGTGATATAAAAGTCTTGTGTTTTGTACCGCATACATGTTTTTTTTGGAATGATTGAAATTAATTAAGATTATGGAGAGCACCAATATAGATAAGGTTAAATGACTGTGTAAAGAAAAAAACGAGGAGATAAATGTATTGCACATTGTATATTACGCAATTATATTGAGACCGTGGATTGAATTGATTAATAATTCAATCACGCGTTCTCAAAATATTAACATAAAGAGCGTGGGTCAACATGGGAGTTCGCGGAAAGAGACTTGGGTGGTCTGAAGCTTAGCAAGGCGGTCCTACTTCAAAAAGCTTACTAGAAATTTTTGGGAATACAAAAACGCCATAAAAACCTTTATTTGAAAAAATCAAAAGTAGAGACCAGGACACATGTTCAGAAACACACAAGTTTGAACAGGAATCTTTAGAAAGACGGGGGCAAAATTTAGAAGAATAA
>NNCF01127001.1:683940-796440 GCA_002313205.1 Laupala kohalensis | reverse complement strand
GGGTTCGGCAATAATACGATAGCAAAAATTCAAAAGAATGTAATAAAATTTGGGTTCAAAAAAGAAATGCCGACGCTCAGAACAAGTGCTAGCTAGACAGTGAACGATGTCGAATGCCGCCTAGCAATAAAACAATAAAACCGAGGTCTTTTGAAGCATACCGCCTCCACAAATAGAGAAGGGACAAAAATAACAAAATGGCCGACAGACCTTCATCTCGAGGAAAGAATCTTAGAAGTAGAGAGAGGGGGATGCAGCCAATGAAATGTCAAGGGGGGAGGAGTCAACTGGAATGATTGGAAACATGAAAATACAAAGTACATCTTTTCGGAAACTACCAATTAAAATTAAGAGGGAGAAAAGAACCGAGATCTGGCAGCAGAAGCAAGGACTGTGAAGAGGGGGAACGTCACGTGACGCAAAATTAGCTATAAAAAGATTAGGGCACAGCGGCAAACGAGGAGAGAGGAGAAAAGTTTTGGCAGTGGGTGGTTGGAGGAGAGAGGAGAAAATTTTTGGCGGGGAGTAGTTGGAAGAGAGAGGAGAAGATAAGTTTTTTTTGAGCGAGGCGAGGAGGATAAGTTTTTTTTGTGCAGATCAGATGACCAGATCGGGTCGCAGCAGATCATCATAAGTTTTCTTTTTGTCTCTCGTTCAAAAATAAACTTTTGATCAAATTGTGGATCAATCATTCTGAAAATCTAAATTTCGGATTTCGAGTAATATCTTCAAAATGTTATATTTATCAAAATTGCTATGATACAACAAATACACTTAACGAAGTTCAGTTTTCGGTAACAGTAAAGACAAACAAAGTGCGAATCATTTGAAATTCACAAGTTTAGAGTGATAAACTATTCGAGTGAACCAGTGCATCAAAATTAAGTAACATTATGAGACTTGTGAAATAAACCGTGCGGCCGATGAACAATGTTATACGAGCGCTAGTGAATTCAGATCGTAAGAAGCGTCAAATTTAATCACCTGTAACTAGTACATAACAGTATTAGAGTATCCCAAGTCTGTGTTATGAGCAGTGAGAAGCCAAGAACTAACAGATAATAGGAACTAGTTCGTCTCGCCAAAGAAGTTCGATCAGATAATTAATTGACTCCAGCGAGGAAGGAAAGTAATCAATTTCAGAGAAACGTTAGCTGCAAAGTAGTCACTTTTGTATAATTGTGAGTCCAGAGAAGGCAACGTCTTTGCAAAGTGTGTCATACCGTGAGTTCACTGCATGGTCAGCCATAAGTCATGATAGTGGCCATTAGTCAAGTGACCACATAATTAAAGTTAAATGTTGCAAAGGACGACTTATTAAATGAAATGCAAAGTGATTCGTGTAATAAAGTGAAACTCTGAAACTAGTCACGAGCGTGGAGTAAATAGCTACGGGGCGGTAAAGAAGATAAAAAGGGATTGAACATTTGCGAGGAGAATTGAGGTAGTGCCTTCAAAAGTCACGCGAGAGGGAATAGGAATTTGCTCATCATCCAGTAAGGCATCAACTGAAACTATGATCAATGTACAAAGGTGTAAAGTGTTTTGAAATTATTATAAGGCTAAGTAAATTGTAATTAACGTCATCAGGCCCAGTGTTAAGTGTGTTATGTGCATTAAATGTGTCAAGAGCGCAAAGAACAGCTGAGTAAACTCTAAGAACGAAAGGACATTTCAAGAGCGCAGTAGGCGAAATAATGTGTAGTAGAATAAATATTGACCAGTGTATTGTGTAGTAATTAGGTTAGGATTAGTGCAAACAATAAAATGTTTTGTTCATTGCTCGAACACCAGATTGTTGTGTTTTCATTGTGAGTGGCTCCCATAGAAGTGAGTATTCGGTTCCCTCCCCTTAGTAAGTAAATAGAATTATTTTTAATTTTTTTTTACAACAATTAATTTTAAAAAATTGTTATTAGTTAATAACAAATAAAAATAAAGTCACAATATGTTATATATAAATATTTTAAATGATTTAATATTATGAATATGATCATCGGTTCAAGAACTAGTTATTTAAGTAAAAATAGTTGAATTAATGTTACATCGACTATCATGCACTCATTTCCTTAACTCCTGAGAGAAGCAATTTCCTTACAAGTTAGTCTCTTTTCTTTGTTCGGTCTGAAATTTTGCGAACAATCCTTCGCACAAAAATGAAAGCGAATCTCTATAATGCTGAGACTTCATTGGCACGTAAAGAATGATCGTGTTGGGTTTGTACGAATGCAATACATTGTCATAAAATATCATATCTACAATGAAGCGCTTGTTCTGATTTGCACGTGATATTCAGTGATCGACTCTCACATGTCTGTTTGCGTCCTCGTATTCCAAGTTAAGAAAGTTTGAGACATAATTCTTTAAGTATTATTTGAGAAAGACGATAAAATCATTTTACGAATTATTTTACGAACAATCTTCATCTTGGATGTTGCAAAAAGCTGGTCTATTCTCCACTTCATTAATAAAGTTCGAAGCAATGTATATGGTCACATGTTGGAAATACAGTGTCCGTACAGCAATTGAACGCCCTCCAGGCACATCAGAAAACCCCATTTACTTTCTCATAAACGCAATATATATAAAGTTTTGTAATCGTGAAAAAAATCGAAAGCTCCCTTTCGATGGAAAAATCCGTTTTGGCGATCCCTGATTCTGAAAAAGTGGTTTTGGCATAACGTCCGTCCGTCTGTGCGCAGCGACTTCGAGTAAACGGATGAGTCAATTTAATTCGCATTTCGTATTTAAGATAGAATTTACTTGGCGATACACGTGATCCAATTTTGTTTTTTTACTTTAAAACAAAGGCTACTTTACATGAAGGACAAAGTACTCTTTTGATTGTTTCTCAAAGACGACTCCAACGATTTTGCTTAAATTTTCTGTACGTAAAGTACAATTAGTTTGCATTACATCTGCATTAGCGGTATTTCGCTTGAAAGTTTGGCATAGACGCAGTAAAATAATTTCTGTCTGCCACACTTACATTATTTTACTGTTTCATGATGCTTGAATAATATTTAGCAGAGTAAATGGACCAAGCAGACGTAGAATACACTTTTCGTAAATTGAAATAGAGACATGCTAATGATAAAATACGTAGGAGAATAGCAAACGCATTGCAGATACAAAAATAATCAATTTCTATCTACAACGAAATTGCATTTATATAACACTTTTTCGATGTTCATAAGACTGATATGTCGCTACATGTTTTGAAATAATATTCTGAATATTTATTCTAAATAATATTCTGAACGTTATTCAAATTTCAAATAAAAGACTGTAATAAGTTCATGTGGCGACTTTGAGCGTGAATAGTGCACTGGAAGGCGACCAAAATATAGAGAACCACGCCAGAAATGACTTTTTCACTATAGAATTTTTTCTCTCTCTATGCTGCAGACGAAGAAACGTATATGAGAAAGTATATGCAATGGGCTTTGCACCACTAGTTCATTGTAGTATTTGTAAATGGAAAAGTAGGGAGGAGGTAAGGTTATTGTTAGTAGATGGGTCACATAGCTGGTTTTATCAATAACTTAGCCCGCGTGTAAGTGTTAGTGGGAGTAGTTAGTAATAGTAAGTGGATAGAGGAAGGAGGGATCGCTTTTCAATAGTAACTGCTCTTTACGAAAAGCCATAATTTTTTTTTGATCTTATCGAAAATCTATGGGACGAACAAGCATGTTGGTCCCTGAGCCACCGGAGGGGCTTAGAAAACACGTAAAACTAAACCCTAAACAATGATACAAACTTTTAAAACTAAACATTAAACAACCCCGATGCTCTCTCCCCTTCTCCAACCCTCTTTCATTTACAATATAATGACCTGTGTTCGGCGCCCTCTGTGAACTTGCCAACAATTTTCCTACATACTCAGGTACTTATTTTGTCGACTTGCTCACTCTGGATTTGTTTTCATTTATTCATTCTTTATTGTTTTCTTTATTTAATTTAATAAGTTTCAATACTTTTTAAACTTCTTTGAATACTTTCTGTTTTTACATTTCAATTATTGTATACTTTTATGTTATTTTCATGTATACTCCAGTGAATGCTACTGACGATGGTGCCGAATAAATTTTCTGAACTAATACAACTATGAACAACAGGGTAACGACCTTTAATTTACCATTCTTTGATAATGTTGTTAACATCCCATAAATACCAAGTAAACCTTAAAATGAAACGTCCACCTTCTCAATGGCAGCGTGGATGTCATGTTTGATGCTACATTGATGTTAAAGTGAATGTGCGCACGCGCGCTTGGTACGGTGGCAATTACGATCTAACACGGAACGGAGTTGCGGTGTTGTGGAGAGCGGATTTCGCTTGAATAGCTCCACCCGAGCGGAAACGCACTTCTTGTGCTCGGCAACTGTCGACCTCTCTCTCTCTAAATGACGATACGAAATGTACGAGCATCGGCACGGTTTATGGAGACGACTCAAAAACGTAAAAGAAAACAGAAAGTACTAATTATGAACGAAAGTAAGAAATGATGTAATAGTTCTCGACATCTTGTGTACCATACCAGTTTAACAATGTAAAACTAAATTTCCGGTCGTCACAAAACAAAGGTGCTGTAACTGTTTCTACACAGATCCGAGAGTTCCATCCTCATACGATGTTCATGACAATTTCTGAATTAAAATTCTCTGATTATGAGCGACTACATTTGTAATATTATCTCTAACACGGAACTGGACATTATATTATTTATTTATTCCTCACTGCAAAAAAAAAGTTTCAATTACAGTAGTGTATGTGAAAAAATAAATCTGTCTTTAACTGCAGAGTAGTACATAATTTGAAAACTAGTTTGAAACTAAGGTGTCGAGACACGTGATCTTGGTCACGGCATTGGAACAAATAAAACATTAATAGACGATTGGAAACATGTGAGTTTTTTTAAATTTGCTTCAAACTTCTGTAATAATATATTATTCTCGATACATTTAATTCAAATATCATTTTGCGATTGACGAAAAAATTCTTCACTGGGGGAAATAAATGTGTATCACTCACCTTCAAACCTGTGCTGAATGTAGGTAAAAAATATGTAACGAGCTTTGTGAAAGTGTCGAAATACTACACTGCAATTTATTCAACTGCAACATAAATATCTTCATTGATAACACGAAATTGATAAACGAGTCAAAGTACACTATCTGAGTAAATCAACAAAATTATTCTCAGTTCATAGAATCAAGGTGTATACTGATACATTATCACTTGTTTGATGTTGCTAACTCTCGGACATCACAACCGCTAAGTGAGTAGGTTTTAATTGTTAAAAGTTCTGTTTCTTAAAAGCTTAACAATGTAAAGTATTTTAATGCTTTAAGTTACGTTCTGAAATAAACAAATATGTGCATAAATTGCAAATAGTAATCGTGAATTGAAAATAGGACGTCGTAGTTAGCTTGAATATCTTATAATATTAATTTTACTGAAGGAAGGAATACTCTGTATTGAGTTCAAAATATAATTGTTTTTTCACAATGAAAACGAATTTTCTATTTTGAAACTTTTGAAACTCTTAATAAACATATGTCAACTTTATAAAAGCACAATTTAAGATAAAAGCAACATCTAATTCTTTATAATAAGAGTGTTCAAATTTAAAATACAAACATGTATCCGTCATAAGTTTCGATAAAAGTTCGGGCCAGTAGTATATAGAAAATCATTTAAATTCGAAATAAACCTACAAGATATTTGTAGAAAATTGTTCTAGGCTATTTCTGTCATTGATGTTATATGATTTTGGTTAAAGAAATTAAACATCACAAATAATAAATCTCAGAAGAGAAATAACTAAATAGACAAACCAAACTTAATTGTGAAATATCGCAAGCGCAAATTATGAGTAAATAAATGAATTAAGTTTATTTTTTTCTCAAAAAATTGTTCACGCAATAGATAATATTTCAATTTCTTTAAAATGTCAAATTAATGGGTGAAATTAGTTTGATCATAAAATACATTTCATGAATTCACGCAACATTATTATTTCACACTATGGTTATTTCTTATTCTAAAACATGAAACGAAATTTTTACTTCGGACCAAAATTTAATCTCTTCCTTTCCCAGTTTATTATTCCTTTCACTATTGTAATCTCATATAGTTTTTGCGTGCTCCAAGACTCTTAAGCTGACAACTAATAAATTATCGGCAGTGTGCGTTTCTCGGATCCCGATGGCTAAAGATAAAAGGAGTGTTCTGAATATTAATGATGGTTATCACTCAAACTTCGTTAATGAGTGAAAATCATTATTATCTCTACTATTTGTGAGCAACTAGCTGAGTACCGGCTGTTTCAAAAGCATGAAATTATTGATTCTTTCTAAATCGCCGTTGATATATTTGAGAAAAAGTCTAAACCGAATTTCGAAAAAATATAATTTTTAATCTTATGTATCGGATGAAAAATGTAAGTACGATGAAGGATGGATTTTTCTGTTAATTTATTGAAGTATTCATTTCATATGTCAATGAGATGAAGAAAACAAGTGATACCATAGCAATGGAACTATCGGAATAAGACCATTGAATTGCTCCATTAACATATTAAGAGATGAAAAGACATGATGATTTATTTCAGCGTTTATCCAAAAGTATATTTTAGATTGTTGACTTTCTGAAGTCGGAGGGAACCTCATTCGTAAAATCGTAACCAATTTTTATCTTTTCCCTAAGTGATTTTGACGTGGAAGATAAATTTAATAGAACGTGACCCTTCAGTAGTTACAAAGAGTATTTTTCTGTTAATAAGGTTAGTAAAGGCACAATACAGTATTTCTATACTTCACTAGAAATATGGTTCCTAAATTGGTTTTCCGAGGATTCTCTTTGATATTAACACAGACGACTCATAATCAATAAAATATTTTAACAATAAATTAAGAAATACGAAATTGATTTTGTCCAACGTATAAAGGGAAACCTCATACTGAGCAATCTNATATATATATACACACATACACTTTGTTTGTAAGAGAAGTATATTTGGAAGACATATTTTAAAGAGCAGAAGTCTCATAATTTATGTCACAATTAGTCATCTATGTTAATAAACTCTGACTAATAGTGACGGTTAATTGGTATATTGTAAGAGGGATTATGTAAATGAGAAGGGTAAAAATTCATTGTAAAACAGGTGAGAACACGAGTATCAAATAAAAACTGAACGATTTCTCTTTTGTCACAAATCCCTCGTTTCGCTCCTGAAGCCTAGGGGAATTTTCAAATGGTTTTTCGTTTACCATTGATTTATATATTCTTGTTTCGATTGGCTAATATACAGGAATTTGAAGAATTGATTGAAGAATCTTATTTGAAGAATCTCTTAGATTTATTTGAAGAATCTCTTAGATTATTAAACAAATAATAATTTATAATTCTTTCTCATGAGATGCTAGTATTCTTTTATTTTTTCCGTGTTACGCTTCTGCATTCATCATGTCAGAACAGCGTCGGTGATAGTATTTCATAGCTGTTTCTAGGGAGAAGTATGATTAAAGTAATAGAAAAAATATTTATTTAAAAGTCTTAGTGCACTAAAACATTAACCGAGTGATGTTGGTCTTACACTCCAATTAACTTATTTGTCCAAGGTTAGTTTCGAAAGCTGCCGCTCTTTATCAACTTCTGCCGATTGGTCCTCTGACGCTCCTACGGTCGAGAGTGAATCTACTAATTTTGAAATTAAACCGTTCTCAAACGAAACCTTGAAATTAAACTGTCTATTCCTGAAGAATAGATAGGTACATACATGAGAGTTGTATATTGAAATATTGAGTATATTATATATCTATATCTATCTATCTATTTTGCATTGGTTGAATCCGTAATTAGATATAGAATCGGATCCTGGGGTGCTGCTTCAGACACTAACTTAGAAATTATACAGAATCTGCAAAGTAAATTTCAAATGTCTGTCTGAAAAAGCTAAAAATAAGGATTTAGAGTTGGGAGAAAAATTTAAAACCAATGAAATAATGACAGTGAAAAACCTCTTTTACTTTCAAAAGATCACTAAAAGTTCCTGTACACCAGAATTTAGGATATTAAATGACAAAAAATATGAAATGATAAATAGAAATTTCTTCATAGTTCCTAAGATCTATAATAAATGTGGAGAAAGAACATTAAAATTCTTAACACCAAAAATTTTAAACAAAATGCCATTGTCGTTAACAAATAGAAAACAAACACAAGTAATGAAAAAAGAAGTCAAGAATTTGTTAATTAAAAATAAAATATGAAAAAGGGAAATTTTAAATGATAAGTGCAATAAAATTAAATGTTAAATAAGATATAGGAGTAGATAGATAGTACCGTCTCTGACAAGAGAAAAACTCTTAAATGAGGAATCCAATTTGAAAATCTACAAACAAAAGTAAAAAAATTACTTGTTATATAAAATGATAATGTATTTGCTTATTAAAACAAGAGTATTAACTGTTGTTAAATTTCGTAAATGTTTTTGTGGACTATTTTAAAGTATAAATGAATTATTATTATCTATCTTTCTATAAAAATATAATTCGTTTATAAAAGGTCATAAGTCTTTAATTATTTCTTTAATTGAGTATATTAATCCTCGGACACTATAGAATTACGCTCTTGAGATTGTGCGAAGTAAAGCGAAAACCTATTTCCTTTGAGGAAAACGTAGTAACCCGCAATGTGAGAGTGTTGTGCGGGTTGCATCACTCCATCCCACGTGGGGGCTGTGTTAGAAGATGAGGAGACTGGTGAGTGAAAGTGGTTGAACAACCACGTGTCTCACTCAGACATCGCGGAGGAGAGGTGGCGATGGAGGTGGAGGCTGGACGGCATAAAGAAGAGGCAACGGGTAGGGCTATACGATACTTCCTCGTACAAACTGGAGAAACCGCAACGTCGAGGAGGAATCCGGTACCTGTCAGTCCATTGGCCCACGAAACGCGAGCGCTTTTTCCGTGCGAAGGTTAAACGCTACCGCCTACATTTTCGCAAGGTGTTTTATAATGGGATCAATGTACCGGATAAAACTGATGGGAAAATTTTCCAATATTTTTAATTCTATCTATTCCACTGGAAATTTTATTGATGTTCTCATTTCTATGTTACTGGATAAAACCGGTAAGAAAAGATTTCCTCTAGTTTTCATTGTACCTATTTAAGCGGAAAATTTATTGATATTCCAATTTCTATCGATATTTTCAATTTGTTGAATTATTTATAATTCGACTTTCCAGTTGATGAAATATTTAACAACTGAAGAAATAAAGATTGCATATAATAAAAATTGTTGGAATCAATATTGAAAGAAATGACCCATTTTCTACAGAAAGATTCTCTCTATTTGCTTTATCAACTGAAAATTGATTGTTTCATTTGCTATCAAAATGATAGCAAATGCAGAATCATATGAGTTGTCCACATATAAGGAAGATTATTATTTCAAAATTAATTCAAGTTTGATCTCAAATGAAACTCATAAGTAAAGTGACCCTATAAATATTTTTGAAACAAATAACAGACGATTTGTTTGCTATTTTGTGCTTTATCTCAAATAAGCTTTCACACATTTTTTTGTTATTATACCAATGTGCTAATGAATTGAATTCAACCTACCCAAATCTGATTAAAATAAACCAACAAAAATACTCCGTTTTCCAAAATCATCTAAATCAAATCTTTGAGCTGATAATGTAATTCAAATATTAGATCACAAACATTCAAATATGTTTAATAATTTGCTGTTCCTATGTACGGTCTACAAACATTCTTTTAAACATTTTAAATTAAAATTATCTTCTAAAATACCTGTTTGCATTTTCGAATTTTACTTCAAAATTCGTTCTTGGGATTAAAAAAACTGTTTTGTGGAGGAATTAATATTTATTAGCGGCACGGAAGGGGAATGATTACATTCCTTAGGGTATTGTTAGCCAACTACAAAATACACACGTTGTTTGACTATATGTATTTACATCTTCAAAACTGGGATGTTTTCACAAAAATGATTGGCAAGTTAAGAAAAAAATTTCTGAATGCTTTGTCTCAGTGTGCCTGGTATTGTTCTCATAATCATGGTTTTCAAGAATTCATGATTTTGGATGACGAAAATATTATATATAAATGAAAAAATGATTATCCAAGATAAATAAGTAATTTAAGACTTACGACCATATTAGGGACACCATTTTTTGTGCATTTAAGATAATGAAATTGTAATGAAGGTCAGAGTGACAACTAACAGTCAAGTGTATGCCAATTTCATTTTAAATAGTACTTAATCAAGTAAATAGAAAGTAAGTTTACTTCGTGTAATTTGGACATGAATGATATTTTTTGAGGTATGGGATGTACGGTGAATGTAAACGTAACGAGACACAATATTTGAATCGGTAAGATAGTTTGCACTCTGGTGTTAGTTGAGTGATATGTGCAGTATGATAGCATTTCGAAGATGGCCCTGTCGATTTCGTGTATGAGTAGCCCACTTCTAACAAGTGTCTCTAGCAAAACGGAAATGCACCCAACAGATAGTGTTGATGTATGCAGTGAGTATGATAAATTTGTATGGGAAAGTAATGTGGAATTATTATAACGATTTGTGAAATGAATGAACACGATACTAGACTAATACAAAGTGCGAGTAAGTGTGCGTGTATTGACATAGATATATAATTTTGAAAAGTAAGTTTCGATACGCCTAATACTAATAACAATAGTCGATTATTTATTTCTCAACGATATTCCAATATATGTATGATTATAACCGTAAAAAGTCTTTTGTTTGTTAATCATGGTTATATTTAATCATGAAAAATATTTAAGTTTTACCGAAAGGTTAGTAGGTATAAAAATAATTAATTTCAGGAACTACATACAATTTAAATTGCATACGACAAAAGCTCTTCCAGAGTCTATTAAAAAAACTAAATATTTCTTGCTTTCATCTCCAAGAACTCACATCTATTTTTTTCTCTACAAGTGAAGACAAAAGGCTAACGAATCAACTTCAACAACTTTCCAAGTCGCACATTTCTCATAACACCAAAACGTCGGCCATGTCTCGTATCTCATTCTTTCGATTTCACGACCTCTTCCATCTGAAAGCCGTCAATGCAAACTGGAGAGTCAGTGAGTGAAGTGAGTATATATACGTAGGAATGGCACACATCTTCCGAGAATGAGTATCGCGTCTATTGCTTCGAGAGCAAAGGCCGCTCGCTATGAAGCTGCGGGCGAGAGGGAAAGCGATGACGATGCAGGCGGAGGGAAAGAGGTTAGATGGCTGGATTTGGAAGCGAAGGTGTCGTCGAAATTGCACCATGCGGATTTAAGCAACCATAATATAAGATATCCCAAGGCAAATAACGCGCCCCTAAATTTAAATTCACTTTCTTTCTGAAAATACTGTTTAACACCTAATTACAACCCGCCGCTGCCGCGACGAAACCGGAATAACTTTTAGCGTGCCAGTCGTTCATGTTGCGATCTAGGGTTGTAATTGAGGGTTAAATGAAATACAGAATTCAATAGAAAGATTTAACATAATTTTATGAATTGAAAAATACTAGTTGTGAGGTGTAACTATTTATAATCTTCTTATCAGTAATACCTATTTAAAATATTTTCTTCGGCGTTTTTTAAAATAAAGTGTTCATAACTACCCGTTCGATAAGGTTCTGGACACAAAAAATAGATTCTTAATAATTATAACTTATAAAACATAAAAGTCACAAACAAATTTGTTTATTAGAATTCAAAAGGAATGTAGCAAATGGAAATTAAATATCGAACTTCTTAACACGCGTAACGTAACTTGAAATTTTGGAATAATTTTTTAAAACAATTTTTTAAAGTTCAGCATTTTGTTTTATGAGAAATAACTTGATGGCTGTTTTCTTTATTTTTAAAAATACTCAAAGGGATCCTGAGGTCCTACCTGGCAATATGGTAGTACTAGCGACTTGCGTTCGAGCTCATGTGTTCAAATGGGTGTATTCTACGTGTGCGTAAGCCGTGACGCAAATCATATGAACAATTGTATGTTGTATGTCGTATGAGCGTTAATTGCCGAGCATATCCTATATTAATTTAAAAATCTTCGAGAAGATTGGCGTTCACTTTTTGCGCAACCGGAAGAAGCAAATCACAGAAATGAAGAATTCTACTGTGCATTAAAAGACGTGTTGACGATTTCCCATTGTTTCATCTTTTATCATTTCTTTTCGAAAAAACAACATTTATAATTTACGTGTTTTTGAACACCCTCTTTATCCACCATGAAGGACAGAATTTCTTTAGAAAAGATGTTACTAAAGTCTAACAAGTGAGTCCTACTTGGTAATTGTGGAGCTTTAGCAACATTATCAAAGCATGATAAATTAAATGGCGTTTCTATGTTGCTCATTGTTTTATTCGTAGAAAGCTTTTTCGGCTGCATAGCAACCATCGTCAGTAACATACACTGTGTATTGAGGAATATTCGCCAAAAATATTCCTTAATACTCAGTGTATGTTACTGACGATGGTTGCTATGCAGCCGAAAAAGCTTTCTACGAATAAAACAATGAGCAACATAGAAACGCCATTTAATTTATCAAGTGAGTCCTAACAAGTGACTGGCACCTCGGACCATGCTGGTAATCTTTGACCACGCCTTTCTTTACTTTGTGTGCCTTCGAGTCGAAAGGTTTGACCCAGCTGGTTGAGTGAACGTGAAGCACGAAGAAGAAAATAAAAATGTGATTGGTTAAAGAATCTTATTCATTGTTAGTCTTAAGATTTAAATATGATTTAATTTTGCATTGTGTGTTATCGTGTACTATTCATAACTGATCTCATATCTTGTTTACATTGTTACATGAAGCCGAGAGAAATTGACCTACAACTAACATATGAGGGAAAGAAGTGAAGAATTGGAGTTGCAAAGTAGAAGTGAACGTTTTGTTACACAGAATATCAGTTAAATTAAGTTTTTCGTGCGATTTTATCCCATGGATTCAGATAGTATATCAAATTAAGAGAAAGAATGAACTATGATTTTAACTAACCAGTGATTAAATGCTTTCAAGACATTTCATGCTAAGGTATTGTAAGGTTGCACGGTGAAAGACAGGAAATTTAATATTTATCCTTCAAATGCAATTCAGGTAATTAAAAGATAAATAATAAATAAAGATAGAAGACTTTAGACACATTATATTTTTAAAATCAAAAACAGTTAATAGATATTAATTGGAGTCATTTAATTTAAAATGTTTGATATTTTATATTATGGAATGATCTTGAACAACGGAAAATAGAGCCGTAGTAACATAAAAATTAAATAAATATAATTTGAAATATCATATCACAAATGACAAAAATTCATGAAAAAGAAACTACAAAGTAAATTAAACTTACAGCAATGTAGTATTTCCTACAAATGCTGCCAGAATTAATATTCTACAGTTGTAAATGTTTCATCACAGATTCAAAGCATTCAAAGCAAAGTAACCAATATTTTTTTCATTACTTAATTTTTTACATGAGCATTAAATATATATTTTTCCAAAAATTGTTTTTGCAGATGCTTATTCACTGTATCCCACACTATTATGACATACTTGAAAATAGATAGGAAAAACCATCAAAACAACTTGTATTGACGGGGATAAGTGATCAGCCCATATATCATGGAAATGGAAATGATATGGATGAGGAAGAAATTCTAATTTACAGGAACTTAACAAATGGGACGTTTTCAATGCAGACACAGAGTTCACTAGTTAATAGCAAACGAAATATGAACTTTCTTAGAGGTATATGAATAAAGGATTGATACCTGAGGCACTGAAATTGACTTCACTAAAATGGGAGATTAATTTATTTTGAAAACATTACACGTTTGCCCGCAGAATAAGTGAAGTGTGATAGTTCTGAAGTACAGGATAAAAGATGCAATTCTCAGACAAGAGGAAATGAATAAAAGGATGAAGAGAGAAGAGTTAAATAATAGAGGAGGAATACAGTGAAGAAACCCTGTAATAACATTGTTGTACGCGGAAGGATCACGTAGTCTATGTTCAAATGAATGAAAAAAGTAATCACACACTTTCTCTCAGATTTATAACAATATTATTAAAAAATAAAGAAATTAGAACGGTGAAAGATTTGAGATGGTGACCTTAGAGAGTGACGGAGAAGTGATTCACCCGACGGTGAAGGTCAGGGAGACCGCTATCCCCACCACTTTCCTCTAGAAACCCACGCCCTAAAGGCAACCAACACAGATTCGGGCAGTCCCTGTCAACTCTCTAAAGTGACGCGGGAGATTAGTTTGTGGTAAAGGGTAAATGCTTTATGAAATCTAGCGGGTTCATTTCTCTTTCTCCTTGGGCTAGATCTTGCCTTTATTCAGTGTTGACAAAGAAACAATTACAGTATAATAATCTCTTTTGAGTTCTCAACTGAAAATATTCTTTCCTGTCGCCACAATGTTGTCATTTTGTCGGAATTGGAAGTAAAAAAAACGGAAAAAAATCGGTTGAACATTTTATGAGATCAAATAGGAATTAATTTTTCGAAAAAGAAAAAGGAGGAGGAAAAGAATGAAAATATTATTGAAAATTAATTTCCTAACTTAATAGTTCTCTAGTATAGTATTTATTATGGTATTTATATGCATTATATTACGATCATGTCATTTATAAAAACATTTTCCAACAAACACATCTGCTAAAATTTCTTTTATATTTGTATATTTTCTTCCATTACAGTACCATCTCTTTCATCCAGCCATCATTTAACTGTGTGAGTTAAACGGTGAAAATAAAATGTTGTTTACATTTTTGCACAGAAGAGTTTTGAATACGGTACTTTGTACGTGACATTTATCAAGAAATATTTGATTTCATTATTAATCAACTTTTTAATTCAGTAGGCATAACTTGTTTAAAATATGATTTTCCATTCATTTATAAGGAATATTTTTTATATTTTGTAAATAGATTATTTATTTTTTGTTAGATTTTACTTCATAATACATAATAAAATGTTATTATTAATACATTTCCTCCAAGTCAAAAAATACACATAAAAATTTATGATCAGATTTGCTATTACTCTTAAAATCTCGCCTGGAATTGAATACGCAAAAATGATTCAGCATCAAGACCTGGAAACAAGTATTCAGTGAACAGTATATCAAATTTGACATGACGTTGACTAATGAACCTAATGGTGTGGAGAGAAACATAATGGAGTGTCATTAAGCTTCGGGTTACCCAGCTTTCTTTTTAATTATCTTGAACCGTTCAAGAAAGTAGTGGAATTCCCTTTCTGTACGAGGTATTTTAAATAGTATTGAGATCGACACTTCTTTAATATCTCACTGAACCTCTGAGTTTCCGCAAAAAGATATTTATGTTTTTCTAACTATGAATTCCACATATCTTGATAGACTTATTAGGAAAATTTTGTCCTGAGATGAAAAATAAGAATTGAATTAGTCCAATAAATACAAATAGCAGTTATGAATCAAATGAATTAGGCTTGTTGTTGATATTCATAAATAATTTCACATATCATGAATTCAATATTAGACTCTAATATATACAGAGTTAATGACAAATATGGGGATAGACTTTCTTTAAAACGCATTAACCTTCATTAAGAAAACACGCTAGTAAGACATCCAAGTTGAATCACTGCGTGTTGATTTTCTCCTCGAATTACTTTCATGCTAATTTTGTTTCAGTGAATGCTACGGTCCAGTGATCAATCTTCGAGGTTGATTGATCTGAGACCAAGTGCGCCGCAAGTAACTACTCGTTCATGAAATCCGATGTAAAACGTTTCTCGCTATTAAACGCAGAGAACAGCGAATCGAAAAGTTCGCCATGAACTTGGAAAACCGTCATGAATCTGCGAAGGCCAGATGAAAAGATTCAGGTTGAACAACCAATCAATAGAACATTGACACTTAAGTAAGCGTCACACCTTCCTCGATTGGTCCTACTTTCATTCACATTTTATTTCTTAGAAGATCCAGTTATTTGGGAGATATATCACGTAGAGAACTTTCTAGAGCTGCGTGTTTTAGAAACCGACTCTGGTGATACAAAAACCATTGTCGTTCTCGATTCTTTTGTAAACAGATTAACTTTGTTTCATCAGTTTGTTGAGACAAAAGTGCCATTCTGTGATAGAAGTACGCTCTTTTGATCCTCAAAACAATTAAGGATATTGCTACTACAAAACTTATTTCTTAACGACTGTGGAAACACCTATAAGAAAAGTTAGCGTGCCATGCTCTTATTTCTTAATTTTAACCCGTTTTTTGTTTTCTCTTGTGAAGCATTTTTTATTCTCACTGAGTACTCTCACCATTATTTTATATTATTCTAGATTATTGTAATCATGACGATAAACTGAGTTAATTCTATTCTGAGGTTTGATATTTGGATTATGACTACATCTTCTGAATACTATTATCTACTTAATGTATTTATTAATTGAACTGAATTTCTGTTCAACTTTTCGCACTAGAGTAATTTAAAGAAATTAAATATGGTAATTAAACACGAAAAGTTTTGAGATTGTATGGCAAACTATCTATTACATTTAATAAAACACAAAACATATATTTTCTTTCCAGACATTTAACATAGTATATAAATAGTATTTAAACATTCAACATAGTATAAAATTTTGTATCAAGAATATATCTTTTGGTCTTGGTTATGGACAACACGAGAGTGTTTGGCTCATCGGAATGATTCATAATGGGTTTACTATTTAATCCTTAAGGTTTATTCGCAAATGATTATCTTGATGAGGTAATTATATTAAGCGGAGCGGCTGATATATCAACACTTCCCAAGCGGCGGTTTTGTCATGAATGAATGACTGCCACATCTATGAAAGTAGAGAAGAAAAAAACTATTGAAGGTGGGAACGTAAAATTTTGTGAGGATGTTGCTTTCCTATTGCAGAGGTCACTTAGGTAGTTATATTAAATGGTGAAATGGAGTGAAATGTGTCTTGTCCAATTATTTTATTATCTCAGAAAATAATTGAGAGATCACCAGATATTTTACTGTAAACGTTGACAGTTCAAATATCTAAATAAACAATTTCTATATTTTACAATTTGTATCTTGAATGGGTGAAAAGATGTAAAAATATTTTCAGGTTTTTGCCTTTCACGCTAAAGGTACCTAGTGTGCAACTCTACTCCATATCTATACCTTCGAGTACTGATTGGCCTTCGGTCTGTCCCACGATTATGAAATGGCCTTAATATTGTCTCATATCCATCTACAGTTATATTTGTACTATTTTTCAATTTTACTGTTTTCATGTTTTATGAATTTCAGATTTATAGTTTTAATTTGTTCATGCGTTTATGATGAAATAAAGACCTCCAAGAGCTGCAAGTAAAACTAGAGGTGCTTTATTAGTGCTAAAAATGTTGCGTGAACGATCGATCTTTTTCTCGAAAGATGCAGGTATCTAGAATTTAAAACCCAACTGTTCTTCTGCTCCTTAAACTATCCAAAATCGAATTAAATGTTTGTGTCTGCCGTTTATCTCGGAAAGGGCTCGAACGAAATTCAATGTAAGAATTAAGGTATGCATCACTGTCTAATGATGGTTTCATGTCTTAGAAAATTACTTTTTATACTTGTAAAATATGATCCAGTAGGTAACCCGCTAAACTAGGCTAATGTAGATTCAGGATCCGATATACGAAAAATTGTGTGGATCAGTTACCATAATAGTTATCCGACCAAAGATCCAGACATGGCTGTGTATACAGCCTAGCAAACGAATGAAGAGCCAGAGGGTACGTACACCGAATTAGTATGCGAACGAGTGTCTTTTTTATTTCCCATTTTCAAGCCACACATGAACACTTGCGCATGCTATAACTACATATACAACTCTCCAGTGAATATTAAAATAATTCAAGTTTCAGTTGCACCTAATAATAAGCTCAACTATAATGTTTTAGTTATATAATATTTCAGTATATATTATCTTCAAATTTAAGTATTTATATAATTTTTGGTGAACCGTTTGGAGGTCCTTCACGGGGTGAGGTCCCCCGGTGGACCATCCTGAGTGAGACCCGGGGTGAACCTCACTTCGTGCAGATAAGCAATTCGAATTATCAATATCAAATTTTATAAATTAACTCTATATATGAAATTTTAAAAACGTTGTGTTGTAAGATTGATTTTCTAACTTTCTTTCAATACCATAAGAAAAATATATAACAAAAAAGTGACAATTAATTTCTGGAGACGTACTACATAGAAATATTTTTTAACAGTTTAATAGATTTCATTATCAAAATAAAAGTGTCTCCCGTGCAACATATATTATAAAAGTGAATCCAAATTATTTAAATGTACTGTTGAAAAACCAATAAATGACTATCCCATTATTTATTCAAGGAACGTGCATGACACCGCAGGACTAACCAGAATAGGAATAAGAGGAGATCGCGCAATCTAAATTAATAAATCTAAAAATCAAACGATTGACAATATTATAACGAATAACTATTTGAATTGTCAATTTTCTTCGTGTCGTAGCGAGCATGTCAAAATGAACGCCGACAGCGGTGGTGTATACGCAGCGTCTTCGCTCCTACCAAACCGGTGAGTGGTAAAGAGTGGGTCAAACCGTGCTTGACCGAACTGGGTGAGGTTTTCAGTTGGGGTTTCCCCTCACCTTCTTCACTCACGTGTCGTTCGGTACCATCCTTCAACTTCCCCGGTAACCCAATATCTCTCCTTCCCAATGCCCAGTCACAGAAAGGTGTAAGAGATACCCTCATACCAGAACCTCGCCGTAAGACAAAATAAATAAATAAAACCTAATTCAAACTAGCGGAGCATAATCCGATCATGTGCATGCGCCCGCGCTACCCTCTGGCGGAGGGTCTTCGTACCAGTAGGAGCAGCTTCATGTCGAGTGAGCACGTGTTGAAGGCGAGATGCGCTGACGCCTGTAGTGGGTCTTCGAGGAACGCGTTGCGGTGTTAGACGGCGCCGCGGGCGCGTGCGCTCCGTTTTATAGGAAGCAGCGGCGCGGCACCGAGCAGACACTCGGCGGGGGAAAGCTTGTGTTGGCTTCGAGATGTCTCCCCACCTCGCGCCCCTTCCGATCACCGTTGGCCCCTACCCTTGCCTCCCCCGCCAACAACCCTCGTCACTTTAAAAAGTTCAAATAATGTTCCCCAACTGCTTTTACCATATTCAATATTGCAACTTATGTTCACATCTTGATTTGAAAGATTATTTCTGTTGAAGTATGAATAGCAGGAAACCTATGCCTTCTACGTTATTCGAAGGTGTACCCAGTAAATCACATTATTCTAGGAAGCACTCTGCCGTTTTGTCATGACTACCTTTCAATCCACCTAGAATAATGTTTACTTTAAATGAATTGAAAAAATTGACATGTTTAAGAAATACGATTTTAAATACATATGTAGTAGGCATAAAAATAATTTCCAAGTACATCATTTATGGAAATGTCAGATTCAGCCTTTACAAATTAGCCTCTAAAAATGATCAAACGGGGGTAAAATAAAATATAGGGTGCAATAAATATAATGATTCAAAGTTCAACTTTGTGAATATGCTCTCATTTTTGTACTTTTCTTATCCGAGTAATTTGATGAAAAAATCAAACTAAAAATCGGAGGTAAATATCATTTTACAGACATCCAAGACAATGATTGTTGTAGGAAAGAGAAACATAATTTGAAAGCCAATACTAGAAATGTTAGAACTTGAAACGGCAGACTAGAGGGAACTACAAAAAAATCGTTTTTACTCTAAAAATTTTTCCTAGAAAAATGGGATGATTTTCACTGATTATACCAATATGATATTACGAATGAGACACCATAGCATATACATTTGCGATACCTTTTTCACCTTAATGCGTTCTGGAATCTTCTCTAAATTGTTTAGTCTCTCGAGGAGAGAAAATCTTACTATCGTGAGTCTCGCTGTTGCAATCTCACCATCTCTGTGCTCATTCATCTAGGATGTCAACTAGGAGAGAGAATCCTTTTACTCTGTTTATAACATATTCAGCACTCCAATCCCGAAAGCGCAATTGTCCTCACTTTGTGAAGCAGTTCTAAAATTAATCACGGTTCCAGTATCAGACCTATCATCAACCTTCATCGATCACCCGATCATTTTGCTTTCTTTTTCCAGTATCCCCAGAAACCACTTCCAATTTCCATCACCTACTGCGCCACTTGCGAAAACACTGAAAAAATCGCGATCACCTTCATAACTACTTGAGCGCTGCCTGTGGCTCAAGACAAGGGTACCTATAAGGAGTGTAACACCAATCGCCATTTTGTGCCTAAAGGCCCGTTCACACTGCCACGAATTGAAGTAATGTAAACATACAAGCCGAATGGGCAGGAACGTACGCAAATTGCGTCGGTGTGAACGTGTCTTATCGGATGTCCGGAAATCACAAATTATGTTGAATAGTTACCATGGTAGCACAATGTAAAGTATATTTTAATGAGTGTAAGAAAAATTTCTTTTACAGATTTAATTCAAATGTGCAAGTATGAAAAAATAAATATATTAGTAAGAAGAAATGCAAGTTAATAAATAACCATATGTACAATTTACATGGTGTAATAAACACTAAATAATCCTCCATATTACATCAGCAATAATCATTGACTAAAGAGAAATCTAAATCACTTTTATTGTCATTTATGCATAATACAAGAAAAGTAATACAAGTATCGCTAATTATAATACTTTTTCCAATATTGCTGAGTCAGGAAATAAAATCCATACAAATTCAAGGCCTACTAATTGATGAACAAATGTTTCTATGAACTTAATGCTGCTGCTATGCACTCAAAACTTTAACACGCGGTACGACAAAATATTCGAGTTGTAACTTTGCTATCTAGAGAGCGTTGTCTCAGAATCGTAAAAAGAGGCATGAATAAGGTAAAAAATGGCGGCACCAATCAGAAGTGTCAACAGGTCAGCAGGTACTTCGGCGTTACTCTACTTATATGTGCTAAGACTTCTCCTCGCATGCCCCAAGCTTCAGCGCCCTTTCGCCATTGTTTCCATCGAACGGAAACATCATCTCTTGAGTGATTGATCGCTTCCACGTCAACCTCTGCTTCTGCCATCTTCAGTTGACCTCTCACTCTGTATCTCATGTCTGAAAGCAGTGGTGTACCAAGAATTTTATTTCGGCAGGGGAGGGGGGCATTTTATATCGCACATCCATTCTAATATATAAATGCGTAATGCGAAAGTGTGCCTGCCTGTTTGTTATCTGATCACAACTCAAACGATCGTAATGAAATTTGGCGAGGACATAGTATAGATGTCCAGGATGAACATAGCCTATTATTTTTTATAAAGAATGATAAGAAAAACTGAAATTATTTTTGAAAATAAATGTCGATAAAATCGGGGAAATAGAGAGTTGTATTTGTTTACGCTGCCTAAACGGTTAGAGATAGACGACAACTATGAATGGCGATATTGTTTGCCTCAAACAGTTCTACAAAAAAGTCCGCGGTAGCATACGACTGTCTACAAATATTGACCTAAATTATAGAAAATTAATTACTTACCTAGCCCACTCGGCAAACATTCTCAGGGATACAATATGTCCTCCTGCTAGAAAGTGACAAGGGGAGGATCGGGTTCGGCCGATAATTTCAATGAAATATACACTAATCTTTCGCAAAAGAAACACAGCTTTTATAAACATTGTTTTAATCATTTTTACCCTCATTACACAAATACAACACTACACTTCACAATTTCCCATTTAAACATTTCCCCCAAAAAGACATGCAACTAATCACTACTAAATTATACATGTTACAATTTCACTCAATTTACCGCTTTACACATAAGGAGTCCGTTTGAAAAGATATTAAAGTTTATGACTCTTTTAACAAAGTTCATCATACTGGTGTAACCACTATTTAAACCTTTCTTCACATCAAACATTTTAACAATAAAAGATACAATTGTCATAAGAGTCTTTGCTCTGCAATTATTTTCACTTGATGAAATTTCGCTTGTGCATTATAAGGTGAAAAAGGTACCGTTAATGGCCCTTCGACGAATTACCTTACAAATGAGGCGAAATTCAGCACCTACCATCGTGGGATGTCGTGGACATTAGGAGCGCGTGGGTGCTCCGACCACGCTTCGCTGCTTTGGGCCCCGTCCGTACCAACGCCTTCCCCAAATTAGCTGCGGTGCCTACTGGTTCTATTCCGTCATCGGATGTTGGATGTCGGTTGAAGCCATCTCAAAGCGAAACTTGATGAATACGTAAATGCACCATTTGCTCTCGTAATGATCACTTTCACCACTTATAATAAAGTCTGATTGTTTATCAATCACTAGTTCACTGCGTTAACCGGTCTGTTCATGAATGTCGGTTACCATCTCAGAAGATAACGTTATAGAATGAGCGGATGCGTCTTTCACAGCGCATTGACGCCTAAATGTCTTGTCAAAAGAATATCCCGAAACTCAAAACAGAATATGCTCGAAGGTCTTGAGTTTTGGGTCTCGCCTCAACGCGTACTCAAGTAAGGGTCGTTCTCCCCTTTCACATTCTATTGTTAGACCTTCGACAGACCTTTCTCCCCAAAAAGGTCTTGCCTGCGTCGTTCGAGAGCTCCTTTTGAAAGGCGTTTTATTTTCGCGCCTATACAGATTCGCGAATATAAAATTTCTTCCATTTATTTCAAAATTTTAATTAAATAATTATTTATTACAATATGTGTTGTGTCAAGTATGGAAAGGAAAGAGCGGAATACATATCGGAGATTATAAAACTCGATATGCTAGACAGGAGGAACATGGACAAACTAATATCAACGAGACGAATGTACGAACTTTTGGAAAAATACTGCGTTAAAATAGCAGAAAGGAGAAAACGCTAGATCAGGAGACAACGCCCGCCTCCCCTGGTTATAAACCGGCTCAGCGAGGAATGTTTAAGATGGTGGCGGGGTGGTGATATTGACTGAACATTTGGAACGGAAGAGAATACGGTAGTGGAACATAGATTTGTATAAACGCCCGGAATGACATTTTTGAGAACAGAGGTTCACTTGGAGAAAATAAAATCTTGTTAAATCTTCTAGATATGTGTGTATATTATGCATGTGGGCTATATATTCATACATTTGTGTGTATATGCACATACAATCATTAGGAGAAATACAGAAATACATATTTTTTATTTAGTCGGGGAGGGAGGGATTGATTCCCCCGCTAGATACGCTCCTGCCTGAAAGGTAACTTCTTGTAGATATCCATTTTCACAAAATTAGGAGTTGGTTTGAACCGAACAAATTGCATGGTACAGTTCCTCACAGGGCACGGGGACTTCAGTACTCATCTTCATAGAATGAAGTTATCTGATGATGACAATTGTGTTTGTTAAGAAGGTATAGAAACGGTTTCTCATATACTTTATGATTGCGAGTTAAATAAGGAAGAGAGGATGAGGCTGGTAGGCATATTGAAGAAAAATACTATAAAAAATTGGCAAGACAACGTTTTTGAAGAATTTCAAGGAATATTAACAGTGATTATGACGGTACGTATGGATATTAAGAATGGTCGCTAAGATAGATTGCGTTTGTCTCCACGCGGCAGGGATGGACTAATAGACTAAATAAAGTGAAATTAAAATTAAGAACACAATACGGAGATCTATACCTGGGTTATGACTCAGTGTTTAGGTACAGGGTTCTTGACTTCATAAAATTGAAGAACAAAGAAAACTTTAGCAAAAAAACGGGGGGCGGGAGATTCCATTAAAACGATTATTTCTGGACTTGGAAAAGAGTGTTATATGGATCAATTCATACCGGACCCGATTTGGATAATCAATAATCCTTTTTATGATTCCTGCCAAAAAGGTTATTACAAACTTTTATTTAGCTTACTTCGTTCATATGCGTGTTGTCCTCCCGTTTCGAAAGAGGAAACTAATATTTCGGACACTTACAAGTTTCCTATCGAGCTGAAATTTGACCGATATGTGTGGTTTGCATGACAATAGATGATTCTCGTACGAGATTACAAAAATCTACCCCTAAAGGGGTGAAATCGGGGTATGTATGTATTTTCGTTTCAAAGTTGGCAATTGATTCTTCTGCCACTTCCACGTTTCCGATTGAGCTTCAGTTTTACAGATATGTTATGTATGGCAACAGATGATTATGGTACCATTGTACTCCTAAAGTAAAGTACTTGTTACTTATGCACTTACTTACAGATGTGTTATATATGACAAAGATGATTATGGTACCATTGTACTCCTAAGGGCACCCCAGGGGACTTACATCTAGTAAGTACGTGTTTGGCGAACACGGGGCCCCGAGCTGAGTCTGGCATTACTTCCACTTACTTGTGCGAGGCTCCTTCCTTTCTCTTTCCTGACCTCCCTTGGTCACCTCTTGTTCTTTTCGATCCCGACGCTATTAAGGCTAGGGTATCTTTCATTTTCCTCATTCCTCTCATTTTTTGTCCTAACTCTCATATTTGTCCCCCCCCTTATTCTTTGTCCCCCCTCATGTTATGTGCCCCCCTCATTTTAGCCACCCCTCCATTTGATATATGTTGCGAGATATGTTTTGGTGTGTTGCAGATCAGGAGGGTTTTTAGTGGGTAGGGTTGAATCATTCGGCGAGTCCCACACGCGGGGAGAGTCATGTTGGCTCTCCCTAGTGCGTAACTGCATTTTCCCTACCTGTACAAATTTTAAGGGCTCTAATGACCTTTGATGTCGACATGAGCCGTAAAGCCCCACAAAAAAAAACTCCTAAGGGGGGTGAAATGGTGCTATGTGTGTATGAGTATTTAACCCACCATATCTCAAGAATTCCTGGAGTCATTTCAACCAAACTTGGTACACAGGTGTCTATCTGACAACAAGAACTGTGTGGATAAGACAAGCCTGGCACCCCTAGGGACGAAGTGAGAAGAAGATGAAGAGAGAAACAATAGTAAATGGTAGGACATTCGAGTTTGCAACGTTCATTTGACAAATAAGAAAAATTATAGTACCAAAAAGTATAAATAAAATAAACCTAAAAATATTTTAAAACTAGCTTTTATTTAAAAAAACTGCATTAAAAAGTAAAATATAATGTTCAATAAAGTTAAATATCAAGAAAGTTGATCAGAAAAGTTTATTAAAACAGAAAAACAGAAATTTTTAAAAGTTTGAGACATTTCCTCTGAAGTTTTCAAGTTGCATTAGTAATTATGATGCTTGACACTTGTTACAAACCAAACGTTTGTAAGGGGTTCTAATTTATTATTATTGTTTATTATGTATTTATTATTATAAATGTTCTATAACAATTGTATTTGTTTATAAACATTCAGTGTCTATATACACATTCATTGTATATTGGCGCTCTTTGAGCTGTAAGCTCCATGCTTATACAATCGATACTTATCGATAGTGAATTTCGATACAATCGATACTGAACGTGCTCACTGTGCAAGCTCCATGACAGCATTAGTGAACGCGCCCTATGTGCACGTTCCGTGGGCAGCTATAAATACAGCTGCACTCAACGTCTCTACATTCATTTCTACAAAGTTCGTCGTGGCGTCCAGTTCCACCACCTCGTCGTGCGTCGTGTTTCGTCGTGGCGTAATACCACTGCTGTGATCAGTGCGTCGCCATGTTAAGAGGAAACTCGACATAGTTTACATTCAGAGCATCATAATGACACTCTGAAACTCGATTCAGACTACCGATTGTGACTTCACCGATTAAAGACTCTCAAGATTAATCGNTCAAGATTAATCGTATAGTGCAACGTTCGCAGCAAAGCAACTACGAACGTAATTGCTCATAATATTCTCTAAGTTACAGCAGCATGTTCAACAAACATCACTGCTGATCTGGGACGACATCACCTTCCGACAGAAGACCTCGGCGAAGCATCCGTAGGCAGCCGGAACATCACGTCAAGCAGGAAAACTACTCCACGGACCACGGCAACGCGGCCATGGCAGCGGAGAAAGGGCTACTGATAAGCCCTTCACTGCTAAGTATATATTCTCGTAATAACGAGATCAGCATTTAGAATCGCTTGATCTAATGCACAACTCATTCCTCGTAAGTGGGGACTACATCGAGAGGATTTCTCTATGGATTTAAAAATCCTGCGCTTATTTAAGGTTTCTAAAAAACCAATTCAAATTTACTAAAGCAGGTAACTTGTAATTATCACTTAGTTGATGTCTGGGGGGCGTTCTCGAAAACTCGAGAACAGAGAGCTTTTTTTTATATTTCGTGGAGATTTAACAATCCCACTTCATCTTTTGCAAATGTCCACTATAGTAATTCTGTATAAATTGGGAAACGGGATACCAGGGGAATGTTATATGAACAATGGTTCATGTTTATAATTGTTTAAACTCTGTTGAAAGTGTTGTTCACAGAGTGTTGGTCGCACACAACGACCAACTTCAAATTTGCTACTTCAATATCAAGTTTGTAATTCATTATATGTAGATTTAAGAAAATATATGTGTAAATGTTATATTATAATAAATGTGAATTTGTGAATCCGAAGCGTGTTCATAAAAAGAACCCTATCATACCTCAATCTTCTCCATGCTTGTTGAAACACACAAGTCCCCCCTATATATTGTTTGTTTTGCGACGAATGGTTATTCGTTCGTAACAACACTTCCAGTTTTTAAAACTAAAAAAAAAATTACTAAGAAATTTATTTTTGAGGAAAAAACAAACACCAGCTCACAATATAATTTGATATAATAGATACTCGGTATGTTACAGTTTTCTCAATACACCATAAAATAACAATAGTTTAAAGTAATCGAATATATAACAATATTTTTCCCTTTAGATACCTTGTTCAAGATACAGTTTTTATCTGTAGTTCCTGATATTTCTCTCATTTTACCAACAAAGGTACTTGTTACATATTTGAAATCATTCATTCAGCATATATGCCAGTTTGTTCACTTCTGGAGAATGAAATATTATAAAGGAAAAATTTAAAGTGTATCTCAAGTTCAGGAATTCATATACTCTAGTGTTACCAGTCTCATAAGAGCTAACATTTCCACTGTTATTCAAATTGTAGTATTATATGCGTTAGGATCAGCATTGTTCGCATATATTCGTAATATCAAATCTAGGCCCCGTAGAACGTCGATTTGGTAAAAATAAAGTGCGAAAAAAAAAAGGTTATAACACCTCTTGTAACCTCCATAAACCTACGTTTTGATGGATCTCTGCGTTTAAGAAGTTTGAACATTCAAAATACAACTAAAAAGAAATGTTTGCAGTGTATATTGAAAAAAACTGAAAGACCTGATGCATTCGAAGAATTATATAAAAAGCATTCGGCAACGGTCCGAACTTTTTGATGTATCACAGCTCTGTGTGTGAATCGGTGTTTTGTTTCAAGGAGAAGAAAGCGACCACAAAAATTAACTACAACTACTTAATTAATTAATTTGACGTTTGCAATTAGTTAACTTGACGTTTCGGTTGAAAAAAGTTTGAAAAAAGTATTATTGATTTACGGAGCGTTTCACGACACTCCAATAAAATAAAAAATTGAAGATCAGCCGGTTTAATTATTTATTTGCGTTTTATTATAATTGAGTGAAAAAATATAGAAAAACTCATTTTATGTTTAATTATTTTTGAATACCAACGACTATATTCATAAATAAATATTTTACACTTATTTGAACGTTATATTTGAATAAATAAAAAATGATTAATGCATAAATATGATTTATTTTAAGGGCACTACGCTTCATAGTTTTGCTCCTTGTGAATGAACGGGCCTGAATTACATTTGACTGACCAGGGGCTTGAAATACATTTCGTTGCTGAGATTTCAAATTTCGTTCTGCAACACACCTGCAGTTGTCATGGTTTACACAGGGCTATTTACGTAATATGTTGCAATACCATCCTCATCGCTTTGATTAAGTCAAGTCGTTTAGGGTGATCTGCAGGTTAATTTCGTGTCTCGTCAGAATTACAAGTAGGTGTGGATGTTTATGCAAACGTTTTAGGAACATTTGCAGATATTGAGTTCGAACTACCTCTGGGCGTTTTGGATTATAAGGACAAAATATAGAAGAAAAAAATTTCTGATGTATGCATTCAATATTTTCATCGTTCATTTCATCACATCTTTCCCTAGTTTCCCTATAAAGAGCCTGTACTTTATTTAACTCTAAAGTGACAAAGTAAGTACTTTGTTTATTTCTTTAAACTGTTTGTATCTCAACTTTTTTTTCATTTTGTGTTTTGTTACCCAGTTACTCGACCTTTAGCCATTTTCTGGGTTTTAATTGCACAGTTTCATTTGATCTCTCGGTCTCCTTTCTTTCTCTTTTCCGTGTTTTCCATTTTCTCTCTATTTTAGTGTCTTTAATCTCTTGCCCTTTTTTGCTCATTCTGACCGTTACCCATTACCCGTCTTAACTGCACTGGTAAGACGTTTCCATCCCCACTGTGAGGAAGTCGGGAGTACTCACTGTCTAACTGTATCGTTTACTGCTTGTCGTATCGTCATAATCTGTGTTACAAACTCTTAAAACTTTTGATAGATCTAAAGTATTTTCCTATATACTTCCTCCAATCTGTAGATGAATATACTCCTTGTTTCTTCATTTTCCTATACCAAATTGCTCTCTCTTCGCCCACATATCTCCATTCATGTATCACATGGTCTACAGTGTCATCTCCGTTACATTCACATTTATTATCTGCCAAACCTCGTTTTTACCAATATGATTTATAGTCTCCATGTCCAGAAAAAATATGTGAGGTTGGAGCTGACGGTGCAAACCATTTTTGTTCTTGTAACTGAAGTTGACGTCATCTATAAATTTATACGTCCTTCTGTCGATTTTTTCCACCGTATGTTCCAACATTCTCCTAGCGTCCTCCAATCTTTCCCTTCCATCCTTTCTCTGACAGTAGTATTTTTTGTTCCCCATTGTTACCTCTTGTTTTCGTCTTATCGTATATCGTAAGTAGTGCTTGTCCAATTCTAGATCTATTGGTAGATACTCTAGTATTACTAGTGCAGCTTTCGAGGACACACTTTTGTAAATATTACTTCAATTTATTATACTGTTTCTTTGTGTACTGCTCAGTTTGCTTACATTATGGATTGTTTTACTTCTATCAATCAAAAAATATCTCAATTTTATGCTAATTTTTAAAAGGTTGGTCTTCACCATTTACTTTCTTTGAATTGCAATTATTATTTAACCTGGCTAACCATAAAACGCCCTCTGTTTTTCCCGGAACGGAAACCAGTACACGGACTGGTGAGAGCGTTTTACTGACGCACAATCCTGTCCGCGGATCATCTGACGAACAACAATAGAATGCAATAACATCTAAATAATTTGCATGCGGGAGAGTTTTCTTAAATTAATATTGTATTCCTACCATTCCTGTGAGTTCTATGTTTTCATGTTAAATTATTCCATTTTCGATGTTCCTGTATAGTATATTAAAAATCTTCAACATATGTAAGACAACAAGTAGTGGGAAAATTCTTATTTGAGTTGATAAATACTCGTGGTAGGTGACAAATCCAAATTCTGTCGTTCTCCACTCAAAAAACCCGTTGCGTTGGTATTGTGGTAGCGTCTTGGCTTCCACCGAATCGCTGAGCTGTTTGTGCTTCCCTATATAAGTGACAGTGATGCAGGGATGAATGAACGGAATAAAAATGAAACTAGACAAACAAATTCACCGTATATCAGATTCAAAACTAGGACTATGCCATGGAGCTTTTTCAAATACCTAGGTACTCGTTGAGCGTGTCATTATAACGGAATATCCCATTGCAGTTCCAATTTTGGTTTTAAAGAATTGCATTAAACCAATTATACATATGTTTTGTACTTTTGATTAATGAAAAAAGTGTCATATTATTATAAATAGTTTTACTTTACACCTTTCAATCTTTAATGAAAGGTTCTGGCACGAAAAAATACACTCGTAGTCACTGCGCCGTAACGCTGCCACAACGATACATCGTCTTCTCATACTCTTATGTAATAGAATATGTTGAATCCACAAAAATCCTAGAGAAATTAATTCCTACTCTATATGCAGCCTTTTAACACATTTATTGCTCATTTAACAAAGTATAACTATTCAAATGTTGTAATTTGGGCACATTATGTTGTAATTTTTGTTAACAGGTGCAAGAACAAAGAGCTCATTATTATGATATGTCAAGTAGATCAAGTAAGATTGACAGATAATTCTACTGTTCCAAAATGTGGCTTTGGTTAATACGAGTAAACAAAGATATTTTTATGTTCATGCTTACTATAATGAATTCTTTTTTGAGAAATTTCATTACTTTATTTTTATTATTTTTGTTTACTTTTATGTGTTTTTGGCCTGAAAATGCGTATTCTTAGTATAAAATAATGCATATCCCCCAAAATCGTGTCTCCTCGACCGTTCTTGGAACATACATCATTCAAGGAAAACCTTTTGTACAACAAGCGCAAGCACACACGCCCATCCGTCTTACCCTACCGGTGCTGGAATTAGCCGTACATAATTTGTCGCTATGAACGTAGCTAACGAATTAGAGGTAATTCAGTAAACTTCGATTCAATTTATTATAACGAACATCAATCATCAAACTTTTAAAGTGGGTCTTAAAATTACTTTATATTTTCACGAGTAATTAAACAACTTTTAACTGTGGAACAATTTAATGTGTGGAATTGAAACACATCTTGTTTTCGATTTATTTGTATGATAAATCTATTCAAAGGGTTTGAATTTGTCAGATGGTTGGAAACAGTTGAGTTATTTGTTTAAGCAACGCGTGGTGAATGTGGAGTTTTAAAATACATTTCAATAAACGAGTTTGAGTCTTCCGGCGTATATAAAATTTGTTAACTCTTTCTGTACATGAATAAATTTAAAATTATCGAAATGAAAAAGCAAGAGCCAAATGAATCAGTATCCAGGTTCAATTTCGTTTGAGTTTTGCTCCGTTATCCTTCTCCCTCTTATTAGAGTTGTTTGAAAGAAAGATAATGTGTGAAAAAGTTCTGCTCCGAGGAAAGCTCTTTCTGTTTGGTTTCTTGCTATTCCCCTCCCTATGTCTTCACGACTCAACGCCTCGCCACCCGACGGCGAAAAACTCTCCATCGAAGACTCTTTTGTAGGTGTAAACGGTGAACCGATTTCACACGTTTCCGGGATGTTTTGTCTTCTTTCTTGTTAAGAAGCAGTTCATTTGTGTATGGGTGCGGTTCCACTCTGTGCGACCGTATTCTGGTCTTAATCTCAGGTACGTAACCAGGATTTTGCAAAAGCGAGAGGGAGGAGGTCTGAGGTGTAAAATAAATACTCTCTTACAAAGGCTCTTTGTTACTAGTACTTTATTGCTATTAAAAATGTTTATATGAATATAAACGTTATTCAAAATGTTTATATTCATATAAACTCACAGCTAACTACATTTCTCATACACGCATTAGAACAACAATCCTACATAAAATTTAATTCACGGCAATGTTTATTTTGCAGAGTAATTTTTAAGAAATAGGTGGACCCTAGATCCCCTCTTTGACTACGTCCTTGGTAAGCCAGAAGAGGCAACAGCTGTTATTGCATAGAGGAAAGACGCCTTCTCTTTTAAATATATGGGATACGAATTTTTGTTTGCATTTATTTTGTTTCAAATAATACAGGCGAAGCTAGAAAAATAGTATATTGTCGGAACACATATTGCTGGCCAGATACTTGCTCTTAGAATAAACTGGTTAATTTGAATTCCAAAAAAAATAAATGTTTTCTATCTGTCGAAAAAAAAGACGAGACGAAAAATAAGGTGACTGATTTGTCTTGCCCAGAATATGTATCAGTCAAACGGATATTAGAGAATCAAATATATTATGGCAATTAATTTTTGCAGCAAAACATACAACCTCACGAGAGAATATGGGGTATATGGATAAACATAACATAGATATAGCGTGCCTACAAGAAATCTCAGAATCTTATGAAGGGATACTCGTGTCGCAATAAGGTAGCAAGAAGGTAAATGAAGTGACGGATTGCCAATCTCTTTAATCAATGACCGCAAGATACAAGTTAAAGATCGAGGAGTATTGTACAGATTACATAACAGAATAAAATGTGCAAAAGCAAAGTTCGTCGTTATAAATGCATACATGAAAGGGAAGAAACGATGTAATGTTAACAAAGATAAAAGAAATATCACATTCACACAAAGGGGAGAACACCTTGATTTGTATGGATGCAAGTGCCAGAACACAGCTATGGCGAGATTGTAAGGCAAGTGGATACAGAGTAAAGATAGAGGAGAAAATACGTCTGAACAGTATGTGTTGCGGACTGTCCACTTGATGGAAACGCTACCAGAAAGAAATTAAAGGAAAAAAATTTTTTCGGAATGTCCAGAGTCATGGTACATACGTAGATATCTTCCTGTTCGTCGTCGTACGGATACACGAGCGCCACAAAATATGGGAAACGCGGGACTCGAGAAAGGTTGGGCAAGATTCGGCAAGATTCGGCAAGATTCGGCAAGACTTCAGCAAGATAGTGAAAAGCCAACGAAATATTAGTGAGTCAGTGAACTTCATAATTATGTTTACAAAATATAACGATGAATAAATTCAAATTCATGGAAAAATATGTCAGTTCCGTACATATGATAATACAAAGCACCGAAAATCTGTTATCTGAGTCGTCTGTGTGCATTTTTGTGAAAACTATGCGTCGTCATAATGCAGAAACCAATATTTCTTGAACATTCCAAGACGACCTATTTGATTTCTTCAATTTGAATTCTTCACTTATCATTACGTTATGTAGTTTGATCTTTTTTCTTAAATTTTCCTTTTTTATACTGCCAATGCGAGGAAAAATAATCAAATGGGGAAATAGACGCTAAGGATATTGACTTCAAATATTAGTGATGCGGTTTAATCCTCGTGATGATTTAGGGGCTATTACATTCAAACAACGTGATGGGATCTTAATTAGTTTGTGTCATTTAGTAAAATATCGACGGAAAATGAAACGAGCCGGAAAAATATTTCACTCTGATTCATCACTTTATAATCGTAATATAAAAATGCTCTCGTAGTAATTTCCTGCAATAGGCAGTATCGTGTCTAATTTCCATATCTAATATTTTTCTCTCTGCTCCGATTAAGGTGTCAATATTCCTGCTGAATTTCTAGGGCAACAAACTAAACATTTCCACTTCCTTTTACCCATATAAAAATCGAAAGTTCCAAAATGTTGTTTTTTGATATTTTATTTAAGAATCCACAGAAGCAGAGATTATATCTCAATTAGTTCGTGAAATGTAGCGAAAGTAGTATACCATGTTGTAATCGCTAAAGACTAAAAACTTTCGGAAATAATGTCTAACCCTTAACACCTATTAACAAATAACGAAAAGCCCAGAAAGAGAACAACGTTTACATACAAAAACTGAAATGATCTCTCATTTATCTCGTGAGATAGTTATAATGGCCAAAGGACGAAAATGCAATTTCTCGGTAAATTATCCCTTTTAAATCTGAATTTCGAAAATTCATTCTTAGCGAATCTTAACAATAAATGTAAAATCTTAAAATATAGTTAATAATTAGTAAAAACCGAGATGATATCTCAATCAGTTCGTGAGATATAGAGCAAATAATATACCAAGATATTGCCGCGACCGAAAAAAAACTGAAAATGTTTCAACCCTTTTGCATCAATTAAAAAATAAAATATAGACAAACCCAAAAATCTGCTATATGCATTTAAATTATCTATGTTTATTTACCAAAAAGCAAGTTAATACGGCAATTAAGTTCATAAAATACACGAAAAATCTCACTTGACACTATTTCACCCTTTTAAAATTGGAATTTGGAAATTCGTTTACTACCTAGGGGTTAGTAAATTTTAACGATATAAAAGCATCATCCTGACAAAATTTCAATCTCTAATAGTTTTTGCTCTGCGTTAATGAATTAGTCGGTCAGTCACACAGAACAACGTCTAAAATATAGTCATTGATAAACTCAGAATGTTTCGCAGCAGTTCCTTTTTACTGTCAATAGCTGTTTTTGATTCAAAGATAGAAGAAAGTTAAAATGATCTTAAAAAAGATTGATCGAGTTTTCGCTCAAAGTAGTTTCTGACATTGAGTGTTGAGTTCACTTGTCGACAATCAAATCAGGGTAATTTTAATTCGACCAGAACATCTAATGAAAGTGTGCAAGGAAGAGCAGTGTAGCGGATCCCATAAGAGCAACTTTCTTTAGCTTCCGACGAAATTAGATAGTTTTCACTTATTGCGAAACCCGAACAGATTGTTTAATCCATTTCCACAAAAAAGACAAAAAGGAGGATGAAATGTCAAAGAACCCGAATGTTTCTGAAGCATTAGTGCGTAAATATCACAGAACAGGAGAAAGGATCCTTTTGAGAATATGAGACATTCGTTGTTTTGACAGTGACACAGAGATAATGTGTTTAGAAATTAAATGTGACTAACGCCCCTCGTCTCCACACTTTCCACTAAGCTGAGAAATCGCTTGACTTTTTTTGAAGGAAAAAGACTCTTTGTTCCTAATTATGTCACTAGAAGTTACTGAGACTTCTTTCCCTGAACGAGAGTTGATTACAGCAGGATGAGGAAGATATTAGTTTAAAATATCATTCTTCTTCACGAGTTACAGCCTTTAAATGGGCAGGTAAAATCTATACATTTAAGGGATTAATAATCTGAAAAAATTATTACTCTCTCAATTAACGTGTATATAATGTATGAAATATTATCGAGTGATGTTGGAGACAACGTTGCGGTAAAAAACTTGTACAAATCATTTACCGTAAAAAATGAAGCTTTGTTCTGAATGTTGTTGGAGCATGATGTACATTTGCAAATATCATTATTTATTTAATTACATTTCACATATATTTTGAAGGAAAATTTAACATTTCTTCAGAAAATGTTTCTGACTAATAAAACTTTTAAAAATAAATACATTTAAAATTTTTTCTCACTTATTTAGGACATGAAGAGATAGATAATTGTGTAAATGAGGACGAATACATATGTATATAACATTTAGTTTTAAATATTTATAAATTATTTATAATTTAAAAAATAAATCTAGAAATGGGTTTAGGTATGTGAACCTATTGCAGTAAATTAGTTTATTATAGAAAACAGGTATCCTTGATTTATTCAACCACAGTATTTACACCTATGACTCAGATAACTTTCCAGCAGTCGCCGAATCATTACACTCGATGACTTGTCTACTTTTATACCACTCCCATTAATCTTTCATTCTTTATTCTTCACTTCGGGGCCCGGTGCGACAGGTCTGTCTGTTGAATTTGTTCTCAAGTATAAAATTTTCCTGTGCATATTCTTTTTCTCGGGAATGGGTAAAACGATTTTCATGAAATCACAGGATTAAATGTGTTTTGGGATATCTCGTTTCAGAGTAGAATTGTTTCTTTAAGAGAAAATCCTTGTTGCGAGAAATAATACGCTAAATTCTTGAATCCGGTGTCGCCACTTCGTCGTTTCTGTCTTCTCGTTTCTACCTGTCTCTCGGGACACTATTTTCGTTCCGATTTGCACAGATATCAAGTACATCATGTTACGCAACGAGTCACTGAATTGTTGAAAGATCTGTAGAGATCGGAGATGACGACGATACGATGCTTATTTTTGATATGGCGGGGGAATGACAAGGATTACAAGGGTGAAAGATGCCCGTTCTGACGTACCTCCCCGAAGGCGGGTGATGAATGAATGGCATGAGGATGAATGATGATGAGTGAATGTTGTGGTGGAATGATTGGCAGGGGAAACGGGAGTGAATTGTAGAATGATGAACGTGTGTAATTTTGATTCGAGCGAATGTTGCACAGATATCAAATTCTTTTTCAAGAATTCGCCAGTTGTTACAGCACGTTCTTTTTTTTTAAATTGGGGTTTTAGGGCTCGTCAACGTCTAGGCCATTAGAGCCCTATCGCACGTAGAACGTAGAGCGTTGCACGTAGTTGTTTCGAAGTCATTCAGTGAGATATATTGTGTATGCGGTTTTAAAACATTTTTTGTTAATTGTTAATCTATTATATCTTATAAGAATAGTAATTTAATAATTTAATGCAGAAAACATACTGGAAAAAAAATCCCTACAAATTTTTACATTTTACTACACCAAAAATAAAAATATCCAGCTATACGTAAATTTTTTTATATCTAGTGGCCAGAACCAGTAATTATTACAACTAAGAATTGAAACTAGGTGCTCGCCCTGATATATCATTGGCCGTTGATCCGATTAATGCAATGTCATGCAAAGCGAAAACGGATCTATTATTTTAAACCTTTTTATTGTACACGGAGGTTTCATTCAAAACTTTCACAAACTTTATTTCTATTGAATAAATACGTGCTGCTCAAGATTAGCAATACACTAAATTAACAAAAATTGTGATTGTTTCTTTGTATTGTTGATGCTTCTGATATAGCTTATTTCCGAATTTTATGTTTGAAATGTATCATCCAATAATTTTCAATAGTCAATTTATAACAAAGCAAACATGGCAGTTAATTAGGAGGGAGGAGGTGGGGTGTAACGATTTGTCCCTGGGGTCCCTGATTTCAGACGGCTGTCCTAAATGTTCATTGGCATTAACGACTCTTAGCGTTGTTTCGAGTGTTTTAGAGTGAGCATGCGTGATACAGGTCGGAGCTCTATTTTGTTTTAATATTTCTCCCGTGTTGATCATTTTTATGGAACAATCTTTTACTTCTGCACGCGATGTTCAAGAGTGTTTGACCGAGGTACTAGATTTTTGGCAACCATTTTACTGGACATTGGAAGTTAATTGAAACAAGTAATTCACTCGCGATTTGATACATCAAAACTACGTTGTTTAAGGTGTGAGAATATTGTGCATGTTGATATGGACGTTATATTGCAGGTTAGAGGAAAATCACTTAGCAACAATAACATTGCTCCATACAAATTCCTTTGGTTGGTGTAAAATAGTTATAAAAATAAATTTAATTCATGAAATTATGTAGACTTAAGAAAAAGTAAAAATAAATTATGTCCAGGGTGACCCCCACCTCAAATTTGTGAGACCTCCCTTCCCCCCACCCCTAGCAAAAAATTATTCCCCCCTTCGCTTTTACTCACTTCCAAAAATCATATTCCAAAAATGTAGAAATATTTTACAACTTTACCCTACCTCCATATTAAAACCAGCGTGAAAAACCAATGTAATGCACTTTTGACACACTTATCTATACAGTACGCAAAACTGACTTTATCATGCTTCTGCCATCTTAATTATTTTCATCTATATAGAAGTTGACAACAGCAGTTTAATCTTCTCCGCATAAAATAAAGGGAAAAGGATTGCTTGAAAATGGTTGTTTGGTATAATTTTTCCCAAAATTTTGTGCAGAATTCAAAATTAATTTGTGTTCTGTCTACATACATTTTCTATAATTTTTTTCGGGCCAAAGATTTTTCTCAGTATCTTTCGGTATACAAGTAATTATACAAGTAATTTTAATTCCACATAGTTTTCAATAAATTACAGTACTGGAAGTGTATGCGAATTATTATGCAGGAATTATGTGGAAGTACGATGTACCTCTTCTCCAGGTTAATGGAAGTCTCAAGTGTTCCTCTTTGGAGGAAATTAATACTGTAATATCGCAGTAAATACCAATTAGAAGACAGCAGTATCGAATTATTTTCAAGATTACAGTAATATACCGGACACTCAGGACACACCCACTCACTATGCTGCTTTTAATAAATAATGTTTCCGATTTAGTTCTTATTGATCATATTATTGATAATTCATTTAAAACACAACTTCAGCATTAATTGACGATCTTTGGATAAAAAAATCCATCAACTTTTTAATGTTTTTAAATATGATATTTTTGGAATATTTTTGAATTATTATACAAAACCTTTGAAGCAGACTCAAGGTTAATACTGTTTCCTGCAGTCTTCATTAAACAAGGGAGCTGGAAGGAGCGTGCGTGTTTTATTCATGGTAATCACATTTATCACTCCTAATCGCTGGACTAGTCACTGCTGTACAATTATAACAGGTTATGGGCCCAGGACTAATTATTCGTAATTGTCAACAGTGTGTTTCTTTTTGTGATTGAGAGGTGATGAGCCGTGGCTGTGGATGAGCACGTGTGGTTGAAGTCGCCGGTAATTCAGTAATCCAAGGTTGGGGAACCGGGTGCTACGGGACCCTGTAACTTCGGGATTGCTACGCTGAACAGGCAAGAGGACTACAAAACTTGGTGTTTCTCGATGACTATTTTCGACGGCAAGGACTCTGGAGTGCTATGTTGGAGATCGATACGGCTGGTGGCAAGGAGCGCCGCGAGGATCGTGCTCTGGCCTCATGGTCGAACTATCAATACGTTGAGTCCGAGAAGACAGCTAAAGAGATTTGGGAATTGCTTGAGAAGAAGTTTGAGACCAAGGGAAACTGGCGTTACGTCCACGTAGTGCTGACTATGAGTCAAGATTTCCTAAGTATGGAGTCGTATATTGCCCACATAACCTCTCTAGGTCAGGAGTTAAAAAGTCTAGAAGAAGAAATTAAAGACAAGTACCTGATTGCTATAATTTTCCAAGGGCTACCAAGTGAGTTTGACAGTATAGTCATGACTCTGTGTGCTGGGGAAAATAACATGGTATTGGACACTGTGATTAGTAAACTCCTGGATAGTAGTCAAAGAAGAGATCTTACCAATGAAGAGTCGGGTGATGGTGCTGCATTCTTCTTGAAGAAGAAACGTCCAGATAAGAAAAGTTACAAGTCTATTCACGAGTCTGAGTTTGACGTGTCTCAAAGACGTTGTTTGCGTTGTCACGAAATGGGGCAGAATATTGAGGACTGCCCTAAGCCGAAGGAATCGAAAACTGGCGCTGAAAAGATGGACAAGAGGAGTGAATATCAGAAAAGCAAGAAAAGAATTCTGAGAAGAGAACTTTTTTCTGTACTTTGTCTACTCGAATGTGTGATAGTGCAGTTGTAATAGATTCTGGTTCTGAGGGACACTTGTCACCTGAAAAGAGATGGCTTGTGAATTACAAAGAACGAGAACATGATCAGAGTGTTATTGTTGGTAATAATGAGAAGTTGAAAGTTGCTGGTACAAAGAGATTTAAAATTTTCTTCAACTTGTTCAATTGATAAAATATCTGACGTGCTTTATGTTCATGGTTTGAGTGTGACATTGTTATCTGTTAGTCAGTGTACTGATCGTGGCATATGTGTGTTGCTCACTTCGACAGGCTGTAAATTTTTTGATGCTGATGATTTTGATATTACGGGTTCAGTGCTAGGTATTGGAAGTAGGGTGAATGGAGTGTATCACTTGGATGGTAAACCAGTAGCAAAATCTGTTCTTGTGAGTAACGTTGAAAATTACAACCAATGGCATCAAAGTTTAGGTCATGTTGGCTGTCAGAAGTTTAAGTATTTGAATATTAGTTCGATAATGACTTTTACATGTAATTTTTTGCTTAAAATTACAAACATATTGACATTCTATTAGTATTATAACTCGCAGCTAACTTTTTATCTTATCTAGGAATTTTTGCTGAATTTTTTTTGAATCCGCCTATGCCTTAGGGCCCTTGATCGGAATTGATGGGATGGTCCCTTGCTTGCTTCCGGAGAGTAAATTAGTTTTTTTCCTCCACGTGGTCATACGCAGTTTGTACTGTTTTTTGACAATAAATTTATTAATTTATTAAGAACAATCATTGTGAAGATGTCAAATTTACAGATGTAAATACTGAAATGTGTGCTTCTTGTGCTTTGGGGAACAGTCGAGACAGATTTTTCCTCTTTCTGTATCACCTAAGGTTTCGGAAGTGTTAGATCTTGTTCATGCAGATTTGTGTGGGCCTTTACCGGAGAGTTTTGGTGGAGCAAAATATGTGTTAACTGTAGTTGATTTTTCTAGGTATGCCAGTGTTTATTTTTTGGTGAATAAGAAACAAACCAAGGACAGAGTGAAATAGTATATAGTTAAGCTAGAGAAAGGTAAAGTTCTCGAAGTATTCAGATCTGACAATGGAGATGAATTTGTAAACAAAGAACTTACAATTTTTTGGAAGTCCAAAGGTATAATAGCAGAGAACAGTGGGATATATGCCTGGGCAGAATGGAGTGGCCGAAAGGCAAAATGTGTCAAGATTTGAAGCTGCAAGGAGTATAATGTTTAATGTTCCAAACAACTGTGGGCTGAAGCTGTAAACACTGCAATTGATATGCAGAATAAGGTGCCACATACTGGGATTAATAATGCTATACCTGAAGAGTTGTTCACTGGGAAAACTGGGAAATATTTCCATTTGCAAGTTTTTGGTTGTCATGCTTATGTTCATATTCCAAAACAGGTTCGTAGTGATAAGTTGGATCCAGAGCTAAATGTATGGTGTCTGTTGCATATGATAAGGAAACAAAAGGGTATCGTTTGTTTGATCCTGATAAACCAAAGAGTATTTCTATTGAGCACTGTTTAGTTTGAAGAGAGTAAATTTACTGCTACTTCAAAGACTGTGACGGATATAAGTGATATTATTTACTATCCAAATGATGTAAAAACTGCACCAATAGAAGAAATAACTGATGAGTTTCATGATGCTGAACATGGTGAATTTGAAGGGGAAGATTAAGTCATTAACGATAATAATGAAAACTTTGAAACTTAAAGAAGGTACCTTTTACAAGGAAGCAAGAGAAGGGAATTCCCAGATTTTGAACTCTATGCTGCTTCATTATATGATAATGTAGTTTTTGAAGAAGACATAGAACCTGCAACAGTAAGTGAAGCTTTGGCAAGTAGAGATGCTTTGCATTGGGAAAATGCTATGAAAGATGAACTAAAGTCATATGAGGATAATAATGTATGGGATCTTGTAATAAAGCCTGAAGATAAAAATGTTGTGAGATGCAAATGGGTTTTCAAAATAAAGCATAACAGTGAAGGGGAAATTATCAGATACAAAGTGAGGCATGTGGCTGTAGGTTGTCCTAAAAAATATGGTATAGATTTTTTGGATACCTATGCTTCTGTTGTTAGGTACAGTATGCTGAGATTATTTTTCTCTTTATCTGTTAAACTGGATCTGCAAATCCACCATGTAGACATCTCCACAGCCTTTTTAAATGGTGATTTAAAAGAGAAGATATATATGTCTCAATCTGAGGGTTTTCCAATAGTAGAAGGCAAGTGTGTAAACTATGGTTTGAACCAAGAAAGCGTTGGTGTGAGAAAGTTCATGTAATCCTGACAGAGATTGGTTTTGATCAGTCAAAATATGAACCTAGTGTTTATTTGTGGAAGAAAGGAGAGAAACTTGTTATAATTGCATTGTTACAGATGATTTTTTATTTTCTTTAATGTGTGTGTTATAATGAAAAATTGAAGACTATTTTGTCAAAGAATTTTTCTACCAGATTTAGGACAAGTGTATGAGTGCTTAAACATGAGAGAAACGAGAACAAAAAATTAGACCAAACAAAATATTGTTAAAGTGTGGTATGCTGGACCTGTTGGACTGTGTGAGTATAAAGACTCCCATAGTGTGTGTTTTGTTGTTAACCAAGAATAAAGATTGTAACATTGATATGCCATATCAACAGGCAATTGGAAGTTTATTGTATTTATCATTGTGTACTAGATCAGATATCGCGTATGCTGTAAATTACTTGAGTAAATTCAACAATTGTCATGGGAAAGAACTTTGAAATGCTGTACAGAGGATTTTTAAGTATTTAAAAGGGACTATGAGTATGGAATTGTTTACTCAAAGTGTGATGATGATGATGTTGGATATTGTGATGCTTCTTTTGGTAATTATCTTGAACAAAGAAAATCAGTTTCTGGGTATGTTTTTAATGTTTGTCAAGGAGCAATTAGTTGGGAGAGTAGGAAGCAAGAGACAACTGGATTGTCTAGTACTGAAGCAAAATATATTAGTATAACTCGTACCTCTAAGGAAGCAGTGTCCCTACGAGGATTTCTGTTTGAGCTTTGTGGACGATCTGGTGCTATGTTAATGTATAATGATAATATGAGTATCTTAAAGTTGACTGAAAATCAAGGATTTCATGCTAGAACTAAACATATTGATGTTAGGTTTCAATATGTTTGGGAGCTATGTAAAAATGGGGTGATAATATTGTCCGATAAATCTACCACAGAAATGCTTGCAGATGTACTTACTAAAGGGTTAACTAGCCTGAATCATCTGAGATGTATTAAAGCCACGGGTGTGATTTAGATGTCAAGATTAAGGGTGTGTGTTGGATTTAGGTTGGCAATATGTAATCATTGTCATCCTTGTTTTTTTATGAACTGCGTGTACCGTTTCCTTGTTCGGCAGTATTCATTAAACACCGAAGCTGGAAGGAGCGTGTCTTATTTGTGTTAATCACCTATGTAATTCCTAATCACTGGACTAGTCACTGCTATATAATTATAATCGTTTTTAATAATATGAATTCTGTACACAGATTCTGTTTTTCACTGTCAGATTTATTTCTATGGAAAACACTGAATCAAAATCTTTTTCCCCATTGTTTTGCATTAAGATCAACTCATAAATTATTTCCATAATAATTGAAGATGGTTGTAGTTTTTCCTGGACAATTTCAAGAAGAATAGCCCACACAGAAAGTTCAAAATGAAATAACTTTCACAGTGAACTTGAATTCTTTAAAATAAATAAATAATTTAAGTCTTATGATGGACGAATACCATATATTTTGTGTCATGTTTCGACTTTAGATTGAAGTCATCGGAAGGCAAAATTTTAACAAAAAACATAACAGAACAATTGAACATAATATTAAAGACAAACGCAAGAGCAAATGATACAAAAAAGCAGAAATTACACAAATGTTACAACATTGTATTGTTAAATCCAGATAGGTTTTCTGTGTCAATGCATAAACTCAAACACTCGTGTGTATTTTTTACAAACAATTTCTAATATGCTACATTTGTTACAATTAACTATTTGTCCAATATTAATGTGTTAGTAAGGTCATAAGTCTTAAATTATTTATTTATTTTGGTTATACAATGAACATTAATGACATTAATAGCAGTAGAATTTGAATTCTTTAAAGTACTTTGCATTTTCAGGAACATAAAAAGGTAAATATTATGCTTTTCACACATTTGTACCTCACTTCTCAAGAATCTAAATAAATATAGCAAACTTTCAGTCAAAAACTGCCTGTTACTATGTGGAGGGCAATAAACTAATTTACACTCAAGAAGCACTAAAGGACCATCGCATCAATTCCAATAGAAATGTAATAAAATTTTGCATATTGCTGATAAAGTAGTAATTTCAAATTCTTTGAAAAGATTGAGATGATGATATTAACAAATTAGAAGAAAATGGAACAAATTAAGTACAATAAATGTCTTTATCACCATAAAATAGCAAGTGTTTTTTACTCCAGGAAAATAAATAGAAAAACTGGGAATCATAATTGCATTTTTTGAAACATTCTGGAAACATGAATTACTTTGCACAAGGACCTTGCATTGTTTCCTTGGGAGGTAGAGATTTAAAGGATTTCAATATTAATGAAAAAATCACTATATTAATTTTTTTTACACAATTTGAATCTTTATTTAAAAACAATAAAAATCTTTATAATGTAAAAAAAAATTTAAGCACAATAAAAACAACTCAAAATTTCTTGTAAAATCAAGAACAATCTTCAGATCAACACAAAATCTGTATGAAAAATTTGTCATACAATTAGTAAAGAAATTATTAATTAAAAAAATGTACAAACACAATGAATAATAGATTTTTAATGATTTGCTTACAATTAATGAATTCCTCTTAGCCAACACATTATATATTACAAGATATTTAAAACACTTTTTAGTATTTTTACACTTAATTAAAAATTATATAAAAAATGATTGAAGAGCGATAGTAGACAATTATAATAAATTGAATTAGTAACATGTTTTTATAATTTATCTCCAAATTTTATTTCCCAGTCCTTTCACCTCATTTTCAGGTCACCTTGACAGGAAATCTACCCTCATTTAGAAGGTACACAATTTTATGTTTTAAATATCTTTAAGTCTAATATACTATAAGACTTCACAGAATTCAGATATATCAGCTATAAACAAACTCAAACATTTTCAATTATAGATTTTCACAGTGATTTCTACTTATACATTTTATATAGAAAATTGGATCGGAATGTATTGAATCTGAAAAGTAAGTGACTAAATTTATTAAAAAGTTTCAATAAACAATATTAAAAAAGAATGAATGACATTACAATTTCTGTAACTAGTGGGAAACTTGAAAAGCAACTTCGCATGACAAGTTATTTACATTAATTTCATACATATTACTTCACTTTCATGAAAACTTTCAGACTCTTTAAGTACTCCTGAAACAGTCAATAATCTTCAAAATATACAGCATGTAATTAATGCTCAAAGCTTGACTCAACTACAAAACCTGTAACACTCCTTGGTTCTGTGGAGAAAATTTATTCAGGTACTTTTTTAGTATAACAGAAATTACATATGACAGTAGACCTACCATATATCTATATGCTTGCTGACACACACAAGGGGAAGAAATGCAGAAAATGCATAACTGAAAATACAACATTGCAAAAAATGAAAATAATACCAAAATATTTCTCAAAAGCTGACATACAAAACATGAAGTGCAAATATGAGAGAATAGACACAAATACACACTATGGATAAATAATAATATGGCAATTGTGCAAGATGGAATAAAAAAATAGTTCATTAAAACACCAATCATAATATGGATCTTCACAAAGGTATCAATAAAATTTGATACATAGAAAAGAACACAGAGTGAGAAAAAAAGAAGAAGATATAAATAAACATAAATAAAATTGATAAAATAAATGAGAATTTCTATTTACACTATTTATGTAAAAATACAGCAACTATTATGTAAGAATTCTAACACCTATTTATCACACTAACTTCAGACAAAAATAAAAACAAAGCAATCCAATAGTCATGAGAATAAACCATCTTTGGCTTTTTAGACAACAAATACAAACAGAGTACAAAAATCAACATAAAAACTACTTAAAACACCAATCACAGTACATATTATTTCTTCTCCTTTTTTAGCCTACTCACTAAATTGACTTGATACTTCTCCCCATACTCCTTTTCATAAATTTCTTCTACAACTCAACCATGGGATACTTATCTCATGATTCATATCATAATTTATCAGTGACAATACATATGAACAATGTAGAAGGTACATAAAATACATTGATTCCACAAAAATATACAACATATTAAGGCAGTTTCCTCCTAACAAGTGACATTCCAATTACAATTCAAATAAATTTCTCTGGGCTAAGTTGAATTTCTTCAAGTAATCTTTGTTCAATCCCAGGTAAGAGTAATTTATCAATAGGAAGATTGAAACTCACATACACAGGTTTTCCTAACTTTTTAACGAGTTTACTAGCCAGGTTTGAAGATGCCATATCAACACCTTCTCCAAGAAGTTTGGTAGTCAGAGGAAGCGCATCATAACGTGTTTTCATGGCTAATGTTAAATCCTGAAAAGTTGGTTCTAACAATGAACCAATCCATACTAAGAGACTACCGTCCATTTTAAAAATTTGAAACTGAACATCCAAATCACATATAGAAGCAACGAATGTATGAATGCCAAAGGAAGGAGTTGTATATTCAACAGTTGCTACTTCATTTGGTTTTGTCACAGCATTCTGAACATCCATGACTGACCTGAAACATGCATAAAATGTATACATAAATAAGCTTTCATGTTTGTGAACCGTAAAAGATGAAATAAAATTTCCCTTAAAATATATCAGATGATTTGTGATAACCATTTTAACAAAAATTTAAGATTTAAACTTCAAATTAAAACACAGTAAATAATACAGATAAGAATAGAATACTCACAATAAGAAAAATATTGGCGAATTTAATACTTCTTAGTGTTTAATCTCTATTAAGTTAGTAAATGAAGCACTGACGAAAAATAGGTTAAGAAATAACGCCGGCGGCGAACTCACGTCCGCTTTTTACAGGATATCGAGTACGTTATAAAAATTCGATTCGGTCGACTTTCTCGAATCGATTCATGATGGAGATTTAACTTTCGTATCGATTTCTCGCGCGGGTTTAAAAATCAAAACAGCGCTATTCCAATGCAGTTTGTACTTAAAAGTCATAGACACACATAAATAAACCCAGCGGTCTTATGTACCGGCTGTATGTAGGGGAAAGCGAAGTTTAATGTGTGTGTCTCTCTCGCACATCGACTTGGGTGGGGGAAATCAATTCTTCTCTTTGACTGTTGACTGCCGCGCTCCTTCCGGGCACCATGCGGGTGTGCCAGAGAGCGACACCTCACCATAGTGGAATAAGACAGGGTATGCCCGTCCCGAGCGTAGGCTATACAAACCAATGATATTCAAGACATTTTTCTGAGCGGGCGTATTAGGATTTGCACTTACAACCCATTCAAACATATTTCCAAAATATCTGCAACACTTTTAACTTTCCTCTCAAAAAATGTTTTGCCTTTCATTGGCTGGCCAACGTCCCCTCCACCTCGATACGCAATGGCACACCTTGTTTTATTCCACCATGTCACCAAACTGTATCTTCTGTCATGATCAGCATTGTATCACGAACAACCAACAGCACCGACCGCTGGGTCTATTTGTATTTGTCTATGGTTGTCCATGATAACATGATATAAGATACTCATCATCCTTCCACAAAATGCTAATTTTAATTCGGGAGTCTTCCAATTACCATCTTGAATCTTATGTTCATAACCACACCTTGATAGTAGACTCAAGAAGTGAATTTAAAATAAAAGTATTGACCAGGAAAATGGTTGTATATCGTAGCGCGACGGAGTAAGTTGAAGGGAAATTGAGTGATAGCTATAATTTGTGTTTAATTAATTAGTAGTAATCAACGCCCGAGGGAAATAGAGAGGAAGTCGTTGAGAGTAATTAATATGTTGTTGAAATAGTCTGGTACACCCAAGTATTCAAGAGGAAACGTCTGTTAGCGACCCACTATGTTTTTGCTGTAGTCAGAAAGTACCCCACGTGAAATGAGTAAATAAGACGTCTGGGTAATTTTACACTACTATTATTAGGTTTAAAGGAGAGATAGAAATTGCGTTTGATGAATATAAATGTTTTAAAGTAACTGTTTCAGTATTTCTCAGAAGAATAGGTGCGATGAAGATTTAGGTCGGAGGTCGTAACGAATGCAATTATTAAATTATTTGGAGGAAAGAAAAATTAAGTACATACGTGAAAAAAAGAAGCGAGTATAGGAAATTCAGACGGTTCTTAGACGGTTCAGGAAGATCATGGTGAATACTGGATACTTCCAACACAATGAGGAAGAAAGATTTCAGTCTGGGAATCAACGCGCACAAAAGAAGGAACTACAAAAAGTAAAGCACGCAACAAGGAACTACAGTTGGGATTGAATACAGATGAAATGCATATTAAACAATGTATTGAATGAGATGGAAGAACGAGATAAGGCTATGTAGATCTCGCAACAGCTACTTCGGTCCTTATTGTTTACATGCTCAATGCTCTAAATGGACATTTCAAAATACCTGTAGTATTTTACTTTATAAACGATCTTGCAGCCAAGAGCAAATATTACAAATGAAATACTCATTTATTTACACGAACCTGGAATTGACAAGGTAAGAAGTTTAACTTTTGATGGGACGAGCTTTAATATTTCTACTGTTAAACGTTAGGGGGTGGTTACTTGGATAATTATCAAAAAGAGGCTCTTTTTATTTTTGCATCTAATAGTGGAAAAAATTACATTGGTCTTGACGCATATCATACGCTAAAGTTAATTCCCCAGGTAAACACCTGATGATCAAAAAATTGATTAGAAACGTAGTGTTTATTAAGTTGTAACTGCGAGATATACATGTCAGTCTCTGCGCAGCCGTAACGCCGACCCCATGTGCATTCAATAGAGTTTGTTCTACAATGGCGCTGCCGTTATCATTGCAGGGACAAACCCTACTAGAAATAACTCGAAATGTTGGTGAAGTTGCAAGACCTCCATTGCGGAAATAAACGTCGGAGAAGACACATCTATTACGAAAAAGAAAAGATGAAAGTCAATCTCGCTGCAAAAGCTTTGAGCAAGAGAGTATGCGATTACTTGTTATTTTCTTTACATGACTTGGGTGCACAGAATTTTAGGGGATGGTATGTTTTTGCAAAAACATCAATGAATTCGATTTTCTGAATGTAATAACGACTGTAGACCCCAAATCTGAGACGTTACACATTATCAAACTCGATGACATTGAAAAATGGAAGGTAAAAGTTGAACAAATGTCTCGTATTTACAGTCATTAAAACTAGGACCACTATTGTCTGAGTTCCGACAGCAAGAGGTTACAGAATATGGTAGGTAAATACTAGCTGCTGGACGAAAAGTTACCAAATTCGCAAAAACTGCCAACCCACTCAATTGATTCCTCCTATGTCGTACATTACTCGACTTCGTGATATTTTCATCTTATACGTTGTATTCACTACCACCAAACTTGACAAAATGTGTCTTAGAGAACCTCTCCTTAAAATACTCGTTTTTTATCTTTTGTAGAGTAACACAAAATTAATATTCATATTAATAAAATACATTGCATAAATTATCCAAGAAATATTAATTTTTTAATCTACTTTCAACGAAATTCATTTTACCGTAGTCTGTGTTGTTTCCATAGCGTTGGTACACCAGTGAGGTAGTGTAAGTGCTTCCAAACGATGATTTTAATATCAAGCGACAATCTGAGGTAGTCCAAGTCATAACGAGTGTCGGGGTTGTTGTTCTAAAATATTGGTGGTGGCTGTGAAACACCACTCGAGTGCGCTAACTTTGTTCTTTTGGTGTCCAAAGTCTCGATAACTTGAGTATACCACCAGCCTACAAAAACATTCAAAAAGTCGATACGGTAATCTATCAAAGGAATCAACTCCTCATTTAGACGTCAATATATCGTCAATTTACTTCAAATTTAGACGTTAATTCTCGACTTCAGACGTCAATGTATAAAATAAAGTAAGAAAAAATGAAAACTTCCCCTCTGACAGAAGAAATGTCAGCGTCCCAGAGATTCCCAGTTTCAGAATGAATTTCACAGCTGCCAGAATTTTCCGAAGCATTTGATATTCTATGGTCAATTGATTATTTATCAAGTTATCATATCGAGAATAATGAATTGTTTCAGAATGAATTTGAGGGCCAAAGTAAAGAGAGAAATGCCAACAATCCAAAACGCATCCCCTTTTTGATGAGAAAAAGATGTACCAGATTTATAGACATTGTTTCCAAGAGTGCTGCAAGCTTAGCTCAGAATTTGTTTGTTGAATATTTCCTGATATAAACTCTCTCAAGACCATTTAGATTGTTTTGTTATCACGAGAATGGGTAATTTCATATTAATCCCATTTGTTGTCAGGTTTTATTAGCTTACTGTAAAGTACATCAATATCTACACATAAACATTTATATGGAATAGTTGAATATAATGTACGACACTATACTGCAGATTCTTCTACTGGATGAGGCGAAATGTGACGGGTTCGCCGATGATGTAGGCGTAATTACCATTGGAAAATACTTGGAAGATGTCACTTTAGTATAAAATGACTCCGTGAGACTGATTCGTCGATGGCTGTCAATAGTCGGCCTACAGTTGGTAGACCACAAAACGAAGGCAGTTCTCGTCTCTAGCAGGAAAAAGTAGGAACTCTCCGCAGGTTGATGCAAAATTTATGCGCAACCCTTTATGAAATACCTTATCGACGCTCGACTGTGCTATGATGTACACTAATGCACTGTCAGTGAGAAAACCTGGCGAGTTTCAACCCTATTGCGTATAAGGTCAAATATACTAGGTCCCAGACAGAGTCGTCGCAGGTTACAGTCCAGCGTCATTAGTTCTACTCCGCTCTACGCAGAACCGGAATCCATGAAGGTCAAATCATACGAACGTCAAGCATTCTCGGTGTACCGCAGAAGCACTTTGCGTGACGTTTGTGCATTCAAAAAACGCTTTCCGTTTCGTATTAGGCTGTATGCGTTTTAGAGGATATGCCACCGATCGATCTCCTAGCTGACCAACGAACCAGTTTGACCGGCGATTACGGAATCTCGAAGACATCGCTCGCACAGTCATCACCATGGAGAAGGAAGAGACCATATTGAGATAGCAGAGTCATTGGGACTCATCGATTACTGAAAGGTGGACGTATCGTATTATTCCCAACATTGACCTAGGGAACGATAAGAAGCATGGCAAATTGAACTACTACCCGTCTGCTGACAAGCCACAGGCTTTAGGTCCGACGAATACCGCTTCCACATCGAGGACAATCCATTATTTCCAACATTCTACCAGACATAGAAGACGTGGATCATGTCTTTTTTTACAAGTCCATAATTTATTAACGAGAGACGGGATCTCGAGCAGGCGTTAAAAGACAACATTTCGTCAGAGAACATTCTTCAAGGGATGTATAAAAAAGCTTCAAGTAAGTATAAAAAAGACTCGGCATGCGTGAGATTAGAATTAGATTGTGTAACAGATACATTCTCTGTGGAAAGAGGTGTAAAGCAAGGTTGCGTACTTTCCTCACTTCTCTTCTTACTATTCATTGATGGGCTCGTAGATAGACTAGCCACAGTAAATGCAGATGCACCCAGGATCGGAGATGAAAATATCTCAACCAGTACTCCTTTTTGCCGACTTTTATTTTCTCAAAAAACACAAGCAGGTTTACAAAGAAGTTTAGATGAATTAGAAATTTTCTGCGAAGAAACAAAAGTAGAAGTTAACGTTAATAAGACAATAACCATGACATTTAAAAATGGGTGGGTTTACATTAAGAATGAAATTTGGTCGTATAAACGAGAAACGCTAGAAAACGTTAAAGAATACGTATATTTAGGAGTAAACGGGCACCCGTGGCGTAGTGCCTAAAGCGCTCGCCTTCTACCTCTGGGTTACAAACCCGGTCCAATCCAAGTAGAATCCGATCCAAGTGGAAAGAGGTGGTGGAAGGAGCGGTGGTGGCGGCAGGTTTTCTCGTTTCCCCTGCCTATCATTCCACCACAACATTCACTCATAATCATTCACATTTCATTCATAAGGTGCGGCAGGAAGGGCATCCGGTACCCTAGTATTCCCCAGCTCCAGTCAAAAAACGAAGCATCATGTATCCATCCCCATTCGCCGACCACAAATGAACTGGGAAAAGGTCATAAAAGTAGTATATATTTAGGAGTAACCATCCGCATGAACGTAAATTGGACGAGGCTCGACGAAAAGGCAAATATATTTTAAGTACATTAAGTATATTTTAAAAATAAAAAATTACATTTCCTGAAAGTGCACCAAGCCTTATGGATAAAATGTTTCAATCTCTACTCATCCCGGGATTAGCGTACGGAGCGAAAATATGGGGCGCGGGGGAAAACGATATTTTAAACTCGCTTCAAACGAAATATCTTAAAATGGTAACGGGAATTGCTTAATGCACAGCCATCAGTGGCATTTTGTGGGAATTTGTGTTGTTGATTTAGTACAATATGTGATGTAGATTTAGTGTCGAGAAAAATTATGTACAACAGGTTGCTTACCTGTATTCGACTTACATTTAAAATTACCCGGTTAAAAAGTAATTGCAGTAATTACAATCTTTATGTATATAAAAGATGAACAGTTTTATTCTGATTCAGTTGATATTATGCAGGTGGGACCTTCAATGTAACAAGAAGATTACTGTTCCCGTGTTATTTTAAAATATATCAAATTTGATAGATTTGGCAGTGTTGGTAAATTGGTAGTGAAAAAATAAATAAATTGCAATACGGGATCAAGTTCTTACAGTTTTTATTATTTATAAAGTAATTTTCTTATTAATATTTCATAATGAAATATTTTCTCTAATATTAAAGAGAACGTGACAAAATAGTAGACAAAAAATATTTCAAAAAAAATGTTTTTATTAAAAATTTCAAGGTTAATCGGTTGTAAAAGCATACCATTATGACAACATTAACAGCTAACGTCGCTTGTGATGACTATGATGTCATCAACCATTTACCTCTCGGGAATAACACCTGTTGTACTGATGGAGCATTTGAGCTTGTTTATGTTGTGTTGGTATCGCAGTAGAGTTGAAATTACACGCTAATTGTCTGCCGGATTGAAATGCAGATGTGCATGCATAATGAACAATGTTTCTGTTTTTAAATTTTAGTGCAAAAACAAGCTACAAGAAAAATCAGGGAGGTCAAAACACGTTCATAAAATATAGTTTCATTATTCCGTGATTATTTTATCAGGATTTAGGCTTAGCCAAATTGTCGAAAGTTTAGAAAATATTTTTATTGATTAACTGTTAAAAAACTTGGCGAGAGCGAAATATGAAATTTCCTGAGCAAAATTGAGCAGTCAGACCTTTTATTTAAGCCCAAGATTGTTCGAGAATTAAAAATCCATTCCGGCTAACTTCACGGAGCCCGTTCTTTCGACGATACGAGAGTTCCGTGAACTTTGCCGGAATGGATTTCTCAGCAATTTAGCTCCTCTTGTTAATCATTATTGCCTTTGAGATATTGTGATATCACAGAACAATATCCGAATGATTTTAATTTTTTTTGCTAAATGGAGTTAAAATTGTTGATGATATCATGGTACAGGTTTTGACAATTGTTGTAGTCACATTTTTCTTTTGACATCGAGATTAATGCAGATGATGAGAAATAAAAGAGTAATATACAAACATTGTCGTGTTCTGCGGAAATCGAATACACAACTCTCGTGATACAGATTTAACCCTTTGCCTCTTGAGCCATTACGTGAACCCTAACTTCATGGATGTTGAGTTTCATGAACAAAGTATGATAACCATTTGAATGTGCCGCGAACCATGAATGAGGATGAACCTCAGTTTAATACAACAGTGCTCTCTAGTGGTGAAAAGCTGTGCTACAGGATGCCAAAGTGTTTCCAGTTGCCACCGTAAGATAGGGCACTATTTTCCGCTTTATTTCTTTGTGTTGAATAGTTGCCAATTATTTCGAGAATCATTAGGAAATAACTTATCATTTGAGACCCTTTGACAGACACGCGGATTCACTTTTTACATTTGAGCGTAATCGGCATTAGGGTAAGAATTAAGGAATGTTAATTTAAAAGAGATTCGTTGATACTGAACGCAAAGACTAAAATTGATTGTTTATTAAATAAGAAAAGCAACTGGGTCTGCTTAAGACCAAAAGATACAAGTATACATTATACTGAAAAACAAGTATAACATTGAAACCATATATTCTTATCTCAATAAATTAATAAATAGTTGATTCATGAACAGTTTTAATATACATTAAAAGAAATATAATAATAATGTTCCTTTATTATTTACTGTGTTTATTAATGATTTACTTGAATAAAATTTAGAACGACCTTCAGAATACAAAATGAATTATTTTTAGTGTATTTTATTTGTTTAATATTTTGGGGCATTACATAATGGGATGGTAATGGATATAAATAAAATAGGATTTGGGTATCAAATATATATCAGGAAACGCAGCAAACATTTTCTCTCAGTTGCACCCATCTAAAAGTGAAATCTGAAAGATCTAGAAATTTGTTTTGAGATGTGAGATACTCGTACTGGGAACACAACGTACGTAGGGGCGAGCGACAAATAACCTGAAAAAAACTTCTAACCATAAAAAAATGAAATATTTAAAAATCCGGAAGCCCGTTTATAGATATGAATATTATCATCATTTACCTACAAAAACCGTGAAAATATCTCATTTAGTAGCAAAATTCGCAAAATTTTGAAAAATTAAATTCATCTTTATTCACCTCTTGAATGTTGGAACTTCAAAAACTCTAATCGTCATTGGCCCTTACCACGGTGAAGGAACATCTCGTTTAAGTATTTAGATTTTATCCCCATTTTAGCCATCCTTTCAACGATTTAACAAGTGTCATAAAATGTGTTTTCATGTTTAAATCGTTTGAACAGTGTCAAAAATAATTTGAAGTGCACGGTTGTAAAACATGGTAACCCACAAAAGAGAAAAAAAATTAGACAATCATACAAGAAGCATCAGCCAATTGTAGTGAAACTAACGAATAAATGAAATAATTCAAAATGTCTGGTATCGCCCTCTATGTCTTTTAATGAAAATTTAGGTAATACAGATATAACCTTGTCAAAATTTGGCGAAGGAACCGAGATAAATTAATAAATAACAATTTAAATTAGAATAATAAATTCGAATTTATGCGTACCATAATTTACAGGAAATGTGAATCGCTCACATTGACGATTATGAATGCTATTGTTAAAGGGAATTATGTTGCACAGCGGTGAAAAAACGGAACTATTACAAAATGTAGTTATTAAAGAACAAGAAGAAGCAATGATATCCTTCATATATTGGGAAAAGACAACTAACAATATGAATTATGTGTCAGCCACTACGGGACAATGAAAGAAAACGAAATTCAAACATTTGGATAAATAACGCAATAAAGGATTAGAGGCAAAGGAGGACAAGAAAAAGAAGAGAAGCCTAGCAAAGACTTAGTTAAAAGCAAGATTGCCATTGTCACAGTATAATTAATGTACAAACGTTTTTACGTAAACAATGAATGCAAATTTTAATTTGTGAAATAAAATAATTGAATTGATATCCTTTTTGAGAGCGTGTCTATGGGTCGAAGCAGGAAAAGTAGTAATCTCTCACAGAACAACGACTTGTTACTAAAGACATTATAGTTTGTATGGAGTGGATTTCTCTTCGCTATGCTTTCCTTTAATTTGTGGTTGGATAACAAGGAAAAATGTTTTTTATTTGTGTTTGACCATTTTACATCCCTTACATTTCTTTGATTTTTAAAAATCATTAGCTTTTTATTATAAAAGGTAAAAATATATTCTATTTGGTGGTATGCGGACACTCCTAATCTATACGCCACAGTCTAGGGGCTCAAGAACGACGTTATGTCGCTAGGATACTCTCTTTCTAATTTCCAAACTTTGAGTAAGCAACCCACTACACTTGGGTAGAAATAAAATTGTGTTCCTTAGTGAATTATAAAGTTTTTCCACCCATCCAGCGAGTGTGACCCCACTCCCCGTCGAAAAATTCCTTTAAACGACNCCCCCCTAAACTCACAGTGCGCATTTGTGCAATGACCCCTCCACCTCCCGGTTGGGCTCTCATGGTATACGTCAGTGCAGTCTATTGTATTCTAGGAATATGTGGGACTGACAACAGTCAATGAAACCCCATTTACAGAAATAATTTTTTTAATTCATAATATATAATGTCACGATTGAGGAGAGGCATGAGTAACTTCATAACATCAAAATGTATACCATTTATCTGAATTGCTTGGTAATTCCGAAGCACTTCGTAAACACGCTTTAAAAGAAATAGTACCTATGTAGATTCTTGTCAGGTAGATGTTGTATTCTGTAAATGCTTGGAAAATTGATGAATTCTTAAAATATTCTCTTCCATGCCAGATTTTATGATTGATCGAGAGCAAATTTGTAAGTTCATTAACCTTTTTTTACTTTGGTTTACTCATGAATATTCCTGAGGAACTGAAGACATACATCATCTCCGTGATCTAGATCTTCTGACAGTTGGGTCTCCGCATTATTCCGCTGACAGAAGTATTAAATGATCATCCGAGGGTCCTGACGTCGACAATTAATGTAAGGAGGACTCACCCCGAAATTGCGTGAAGTGGCACACTCGCAGCATAGGAATCGTCCGTTGATGTGCTCAAAGATGCAACGTGCCGGATATTACCGTATAAATTTAACATATAACCCGAAATAAAATACCTCTTCAGTTTAATTATTCAACTTCATTTTAACATTGTTGATTTCCGGGATTGGTGATATGAATAACATATTTTCTTTATGTGTGTACGTATATTTCTTAAGAGAAAACTAATGGACAATTTAACTTCACTTTCCGCTAGGAAAATAAGAAACTTGTACTCATTATGAATTTTATATAATTATTAAATTCTGATGGGACAATTTTTGCTTGTAGGGTTTTTAATGTACATTGAAAGATAGTTTCAACGCAATTGGATGGATCGTTTCCAAGAAAAATGACTTCCAAGTGGAGCCTGCGTGGACGTCTACGTCCTTGATGGTATACGGACGGAAGAAATAAACACTTATAAAGAATCCCAAAAGGAGAGAATTTTAGGATCGTGCACTCCAGCAGTTATACGTTGACGGATAGTAACCTATCTGAGCAGATTCTGTTCTGTCTATCTGAACAGACATACAACCTCGGGGTGTAAAAGCGAAAGGAAGAAATATGAACGGGCCTCACGAACTTCACATGACTTCAATTTAATATTTTGTTTCTAATAATGTTTAAAATTTTTTTGGTGAGTTTTTGGTAACTTCAGAATATATTCTTCTAATGGCAGGTAAAATGTTTTAACGTGTAATACGAACTACTTAAGGAATAGAATCAGTTATCAGTTAGACTCCGTAGAATATGGACTTCGTTCCCATCTGATAGTATCACGACGCGCTCTCAGTAGCGGCCCGCTTTTACTATTTTTTTTTTGCCGAAAGTGGATTAAAGGGTATTAATTTATTATAATATTATTTAATTTACTTGTTGTAAGAGAATTATGCGTAATGCGAGACTACTCTTAACGTAAATTATGACCGTATAGGTTGTTTGTAATACAAACAGAAGTACGAGTGAGCAATTACGAGAACAGTGTTAGAGAAAATACTCGGCTAAATATTGAAATATAAATAGGTGTATATTTTGCATATTAAAATATATTTAAATATCGAAATATAAATAGGTATATATTAAAGTGAGAGCAGAACACAAGACTATATCAAGGACATATAGAAAAAGATTCAGACGATGAGACAGCAGAGGAAGATATGAACAAAATAAAATCACTAATAGTAAAAAATGAATTCACACCTTTACGCAGTTGATGCTGTCAAAGTGAGTGTAGACACCATCGTTATTACATTAAATTTCCCAAGCAGAAAATAAGATAATTTCTCGATATTGAATTGCGAGAATACAGGGCAGAAAATGCGCTTAAAAATTTGTTCAAATACATTAATGCTATGAATAACTAGTGGTGCAAGACAAATGCATATACTTTCTCATATACGATTATCCATCTGCAGCATAGAGTGACAAAAAATATCGTAAATGTGTTATGTTAACGTAATTTCGTTGGAGACAGAAATTGATGTATTTGTTGTTCTCCTATGTATTTTATCATTATCATATCTTTCATTTCAGTTTACGAAACGTGTATTCTACGTTTGTTTGGACCGTTTACACTGCTAAATATTATTCAAGTTTCTTGAAACAGTAAACGAATGTGTAAGTGTAGCAGACATAAATTATTTTACTCCGTCTATACCAAACTTTCAAGCGAAATACCGCTAATGCGGATTTAATGCATACTAATTGTACCTTACGTACATAAAATGTAAGCAAAATCGTTGGAGCCGTATTTGAGAAATATTCGAAGGAACACTTTGACCTTCATGTGAAGTACCCTTTGTTTTAAACTAAAAAATGAAATCAGAGAACGTGCATCGACAACAAGTAAATTCTACCGTAAATACGAAAGATGAATTAAATATATTCACCGATTTAAACACAATCTCTGCGCACAGACGGACGGACGTTACGCTAAAAACAACTTTTTCTGAATCAGGGATAACCAAAACGGATATTTCCGTCGAAATCTTGTTTTCGAATTTTTTCACGATTACAATTTTTTTTTACATATTACGTATATGAGAAAGTAAAAATGAAAGAATTTCTGTTTGAACTGAGTGAAGATTTAATTTTGTGGCAGTGTGGTTCTGAAGATTCACTGCCTGGAGCAGGAGTTCCGCTGTTCACTAGTCGGTCAACGACGTTCTTAGGATCGTGACAGTAACCTTGGGGCAACCGTAGAGCCAGGTAGTTATGCAGGACAGGAATACCTTCCGACCTCCAATAGTTCTGATGCAGTTCATCAATAAGTTGGTAAAGTACCAGTGACTGCTGCCTGGCAGTAGAAGTAAGCTATCTACAAGGATGGTGAGCTAGATTCTACTTTTGCATTATAAAGTGGTTTTGAGTATGGCTAGTTTTCCGGTCAATATTAAATGGGATAAAATTTCCACAGCGATGGGTATGCGGACCTTAGCTCCAAGATACGGATTGTTTCTCCTCTTAACTAAATACTATTATTTCATTTTCTTCATAGTTTCAGATCGATAATGGACACTTCTTAACAGACAGGTTTACGTACTGAATTGTATATATTGGTTCATACACTGTGTATCAACCTAACCCCGTATTGTTTACTTCACGAAGAAGGTTGCTTCCAGTCAACACTATTAAACGAGTACTTTTGTTGAAGAAATACTCAAATTCTCCCGATTCTTGAGGTTATGAACCCCCCATTATACACTTTTGTTTTAAGATTGTGATGAACTGACAAAACGTGATTTACAGGCGATGCGAAATATGTTTTGATGCTAGTTACTGGACAAATCAATTCTTTTTATAAAGGAGGATTCAGGTATCGTGAAAAAGATTCGTAGTTCTAAAATAGGGTAAGATACCGAAAAAAATGTGATAGTGAAAGTTTTGAAAATAAGAAATATGAGATAGAGGTGATTTTTCTATTTTTTATATGCTTGGTACAATTTGGTACGTTTTCCTTTCAATTTGCGTGCTCCAACCAATTTCAAATCTCATATTTGAGAAAAACTAGAAAGCGGGGTTATTTACCTCATATTCGTACTGCATTTAAACGATTTATATGTTCATAATTCTTAGCTTACATCTTAATGAGTCTAAATTTTTTAAATCATGTAGTAATACATATATGAGTATATGAATTTGATAGAATATGTTTTAATTTATCATTAAGTTTTACAGATAACAGTGTTCCGATTTAAATAATTTAAGAAAAGTCTTTACATTCAGAGAAATTTCATTATTTTTAGTTGTTCAATTTGTTTTTCGAATTTCATCTCACCATTTTCTATACGAGGAAAGCTATTGATAAAAATATGACAATTGCTTAAGTTGGCGCTAACGTAAATATCTCGTCAATTTTCCCCAACGCGATAGATTCATTTCATACCATCAAATTATTAGAGGTACTGGAATAATTTTAGGTGTAGCTATATTGCTTCTTAACTATTTTCATTTGAAACTTGACATAATATTAATATAGCTGTTATAGTGGACGCTGACGTATCTTCCAAAGACGGCTAATCGCGTCATTCAGATAATCAGTCTTAGAAGGTGTGGTATTGCTATATCTATTCTCACGACGATGAGCTATCTAGCCCTCAGCTTTTGTTTCTCGGAGTTGACTCAATACATGATAATTCCAAAATACATGTTTTTTAAAATCATTTACAGATTGCAAACATTTTCAATGAAAGTAATTTTTGAACAGTTTTCACCATTGTATTCTGAATACAATATATAATGATATCATCTGTGTTGGCCATTTCGATTTTTAAAATCAAAGGTTTTGATGATTACACTGAAATGTTTAGTTCCTTCGAGTTTGACAATAGATAGTGATACAAGTGTTTCAGACAGAAGTTCAGACATTTTATATATTAGATGTAAATATGGAAACATTAAGTGCGGTGTTCAACAATACTAAGGAAGTTGTTTCTTTAAAATAGTGTTTAAACATTTTTACAAAACACGGAAATGAAGGAAGTGGGGTGGAGGAACAAGACTAGACAAAACGGAGGATGAGAAGAATGGAAAGACTAAAGGTGCGTTTACATTATGTAGCAATCTGCAATATAGCAAATGTTATATAACACTTTGCTACACAATTTCATGAGTTTGCTACATGTAACATTTGCTTCATGTTGCATTTCCTCTAAGGAACTGCTTTATTTTTGTTGTATGCAATGTTACACGTTTCCCACATGGAGCCGGAAAAGTTCAAAGGGATTTATGTAGCAAGTTTCGCGGTTGGTCCTGCTGCCGTGTTTTACGCAACTGATAAGAGAGGAAAAGAAAAGGTACATCTGATAATATAAGATAAGATAGGAACTGATAAGATAAGTTAGTCAAAATAGACGTACGCTCTTGCAGAGAACTAATTTTAAATTAAAAATCTATGAGTCATTTAACAACTACCCGAACTGGGATCGTCATATCGACATCGACAATTAATTGTTTGTAATAATTTAGTTGTTAAAAAATCTAACAGTTTGTAAATTAGTAATAATCTAATTAATAATTCATCGTATTTTGACAGATTATAAAAATATTGTTTATAACAATTTTAATATTTTCAATTAGAAAAATTGTAACTGTTTATAACAAATTATTTATACAAATTATAGTTGTTCATAACGATTTAATTATACCATTTATAATTGTTTCTTAACGACTTAATTCTAGCATTATTATTTTTAAATATTTAATTATAGCATTAATATTTCTTTATAATGATTTAATTGTTTCTATAATTTTAATTACTTATAACAATTTTTGTTGTTTATAATTGTTTATAACAATTAAATAAGTCATATATTTATTCATAAATGTGTACAGAAAATGTTATTGTTAAAAACATTTTTAATTGTAATAAACAATTAATTTGCAAACGATTGAAAAATCTTAAATTAAGTTGTAAACATCATTTAAAATGATGTTAACATCATTTGTAAACATCATTAATGATTTATAATTTTTTATAGAGCTTGTGTTACAATATAAAAGAGTAGAGCTAAAAATATTTACTTAACTAACCACGCTACTGTAAATTTTGATTACTTTTTATACCTTGAAATTTTATCTGTATCTTGTATGCAAAAAAGAGTTGGAAAAATATTAATTATTTTATTATTTCATAATTGAACGCGGTTTTCTAAAAAAGTCACATCTTATGTTCCGTACAGTTTTCGAGTGTGTATGTATGTATATATAAATTTGCATATTTAACATCTTGAGAATTATACACGTAGCTATCAGTACAAAAAATTATAAAATAGGGGGATGCGTCTCCGAAGGGGGTGCATTGTTGCATCAAAAGGTTAAATCAAATCCCTGAGAAAATGAAATAAATGAAACTTTTTCTGTCGTAATCCTTTTCATAATGCTTCGTACTTGAAAATGAACATTTTAACCGTACATGCAGTATACATATGTTTCATATATGAGAAACCTCATTTTCGTAGTGATCAGTGAAAAAATCTATGGGGAGGGGGAGCTAAGGGGACTATATCCACCCACACCCATTGGACCTTAACTCTTAACAGATGAAGGTATATTTTGCCACTTTGAACAATTAATAAATGCACTTACTATTTAATATTGTTAATTGTTCATTATTTATTTGCGTTGATGTATTTTATTTAGAAGATAATATTTATAAAATTTGTGTTGTAAAACCATGATTTTAAAACAGAAATGCTCCCCAGATCCCTCCTCGGTAAGTCCTTCCCTCCTTGACCACGGTAAAGATCCGCCACTGGTTGTGACGACATCACCACATTTCATGAACGCAATTTGACTTCAACTTATATGAGGGTTAAATAAAAGACAATGCTAATCATTGTTATAAAACAGTGTCAGCGAAGCGGATTTGTCGTCCCAGCAATCCCCTCGGTGCAGATGTGCTAACTTACAATTTCTTATTTTTCTAAATTCGATTTGTATAATTGTTATTTGTATAAATAATATGATGCAAGACACGGTACTTCACGTGGCTGTAGAAAAGCGTGGAAAATCGATTGGTTCAGTTAGAATATCCATGTCGCGAATGAAGAAGACGAAAAGGTAGTAATTAGAACATGCCCCATTGCCTCTGATACTAAGAAGAAAGTAATCCGTTTGAGTTTATAGGTTTAAAATAAGTTTGAAAAACAATTCTGTAAGGACGCGTAAGCAACGCAAGTCATATAAAGCAATCATTTTTCATGGTGTAGGGAAACATCTACTGAAACTAAATTTTTGGGTACATATTTCTCAAAATAAAGCAGTCAGTTGTCAGGAATTGTCTTTGAATGACATAATGAGATGAGTCCCGAATTGTCTAAAATTTGCTTCATGTAACAAATTGCTATATCAAATTTGCTACACGTAGCAAATGTTATATAACACTTTGCTTCATAGTGTAAACGAGCCTTAACAAGGAAATTGTCGTGGGATGTTTGAAGACGCAGATCGACACGAAATAAATTAATGTTATAAATAAATAGATAGACTCCAACTGAATATGTTTCAAGTAATGACTGAAATGAATGAAGAAATACTACTAGAGAGAAATTTTTCTTTGGCTCAATCATCGATCGCCTTGGGAATCGAGAAAAATATCTTGATCCGCGGTATAATATTGGCATTTATTTAAACAATAAAATTTTAAATTATGATGTAAGAAATAGGGTTTCATGAAACGGTATTGCTCGGTGCGCACGTTCGTTCATGACGCTTTTCATGAATTTTCGTATTCGATTAAGAATACAATTGTTATTTATTGCAAATATTATAACAAATACCTAACTATTTTTATTCTGTTGTATATTTTAATCAGAATTGGCTGGAGAGTCGGGATTCGATCGCAAGTGAGAATCAGGATTTTCCATCATACCTCAACGTCAAGACTGACCTTCTCAGTCTGCTATAAAATGAGTACTTAGAGGTGAAGCCGATCCGAGCGACTGGCCACATCTCCTCGTCGTGCCGAGGTCAAGAAATAGCGAAGCTCTACACTCCGTGAGCCCCACAGTCACCATTGAGCATATTGCGAGATTATTTGAATTTTTGTTGAAAATAAAAAGTTATACTATATTCTACCTAAACAACGAAGTTATGAAGATATTATTTAATCACGTCGTTGTTCCATCTTTAATTGATGAATGTCATGTGACACGGTCAATGAAGCCGACTCCGACAGTGAGTATTACGTGCGCCCTTGATCTCCTTAAATTATTACCTCAATGATTTACATAGACATGTACTTGAACTTGACAACTAGTCTAGCCGGTTCCGTAATTAACTTTATCTACTTCCACAGCTTCATTCATCTAGTTGCGTCTTAATCCACCTCATTTGTCTATTTAGCAAATAGACTTACTTCAAGGGATTGTCAGATGATATAATCTAGATTAGAGAAAGTAAGTGATAGGTAATAGTAAATAGACAGACACTAATTTCAGCTTACTAGACCGCTAGACGCGAAGTGAGAGTGACGTAGATACCTTTGCTGTTTACTGCAGGCGATCAGCAAGAGTAGATTGAAATGTTGTGGACAGTTATACGTATATTGCTGGATTGAATGATGCCACTCGTTTAAATTAATGTTATTCTGAGAGAGTAAATATTATCTTAGTTCATTGTCACTACAATTCTCTTGATTGAGGTAGAAATGGAACGTGCTTCATTAACTTCAAATTGAAAAATCCAAAAGATGAACTTATTATTCGTGGATCATATATCGCCGTTAGTGTAGTAAAAATATTATTTTATGCTGCCATATAATACCGAAACCGTTTTACGAATTTTTACTAAAATCTGAAACTCATGAGAGAAAAGAATATGTTAGTAATCATAAAATACCGAGACTTTGGGATATGGAGCTTGAGACACAGAGGTTCCCATTTGCGCGGTGTTTAATAGCGATGGTGGTTAAGGTTCTACCTCATGCCGTCCGGGAATTTCTATTCTAAATATTCGCTCACTACTTCACGTTTTCTTTGGTTGAGTCATGCGTAGAATTCATCTCCGTAGATAATAGTAGCGTCTTTTCCCGTTTTCTAATTGTGACCCATTGATATGAGATCTGCTTCTTTACATGGGGAAGTAATACAAAGCTTGATATATTTTGTTCTTAACCTCGTCAAAATGTATACGAAATACTTTCAAGTCAAAAATTGCGAACTTTGTGTACAAATAGAAAGTAAACAAAACTCTTTTCATACATATGCATGAATGTTTAATGAACCATGTGACGTCAGAACCTACGTGTACCAACAGTACGTACACGCGAATGGTAAACCCGCACTTTGAGATATTTGAATAAAATAAATAAATAATTGTCAAGAAAGCAGTAGACTTCCTTATATATTTGAATCCACTTCAATGAATATACCAAGTTAATTAATTTTCATTCGTTTCAGGTAATGCACGTTTATTTTCTTCTAATGGTAGCAACCGTCTCATGGTTCAATTTGACAGGAAAATGAAATAAGCTCGTTAATATAATTCATAATTCAGTGTTCTTCCCGATAAGTGACACGGCTCCCGAAAATTATGATTAATAAATGAGCTTCTATCGTTATTTAGGATATTCACCACTGCTTATTTAGTAAGTATTTGCATTCAAACTCCCAACATACACAGTTTACGGAACTGTTGATAATAAAAACACTTTCTTTTTTCCTTGTTATTAGAAAAAAATAATTTTGGCCTTACGACCTTTTGATGGACAAATTTCATTTATTGTTACTAGCAAATTTTACGTGATTATAGTGATTACAGAGAGTTCTAAACGTGCCAGAGTTCTGTTTTAATACTTTTAATTAATATACATGTTTTCATTGTCTCTCTATTAGGTCAAACTCTATTATTTATAATAACGTCCACATATATGTTGCATCGAGACCGTAATAATTTGACACACAATTACTATTTTTATACTCTAGCAATGGATTATAAAAACATGAGATCGATTGTGATACAAATATCGATTAAAAATAATCGAATGTGATACAAATATCTTTCATTGTTGAGTTTTTATCTTGGTATATGATAATACCAGGGGTTTACATCTACGTGTGAGGAGGAGTTCACACTTCACACTTCACACCGTGGGGTTAAATATAAAGCTATTTCATACAAAATTTAAATGATATTTTGGATTGTTCGATAAGAGATAAATCATGGTAAACTATTTTTTAATAAGTGAGCTGAAGAGAAAGAAAATGAAATGAAAAAAAATCATTTGTCCTTACACGAAGCTGAAAACAAATGTCTTTAATACCTGTACCAATAACTAAAAAATAGAGTATAGAAAATAGGAAATGTATCGTATGCTTTATCTATAACTCTCATAAAAGATAATTATTGATTAGATAGAAGATTCAAAAAAGTTTTAAATCAAATTTTAATGATTTCCAGCGACTACATTAATATAGCGAAGACGTACACTATTTCTAAATTCGTCATCATCGTGACTATGAATATGCAAAGGGTCGCTGAATTTTTTTTATTCTGTAAATGTGTTGTATTACCCACCTTGGAAATAATTTATGTATAGAGATATAAATCTTCTGTACGGAACATCGCACGATCGCTTTGCAAGCGTTACCTAGAATGGGTCACTGACAGTAAATTAAAATACTTCTCGGTTCGGGACCAGGATATATACGTTCAAGTCGTCGTGAAATTATAGAAGGATAAGAGAGAGAGAGAGAGGCAAGGGGTAGACCATGTGTTCTGTCTTTGCGTGCGGTGACCACGGGCGTTGAAACCGATTTTCAAATAACTTAGTTCGGGAAGCGGAGATAATCCTGTTAGCGACGCGTCGGTGCCGCTGGCTCTGTAACAGGACCACGCCGAACGAAGGAACGCCGCGTGGGGGCGGAGGGGGGGGTGTAGCGGGGGTGATGGAAGGGCGGTGGCTGGGTGAGTGGGTGCAGTACGCGATTTGCGTTTGGAGATGTTCTTAGAACGTAATTGCCTCGTTCGTCATTTCCCTTATGCTGATTTGTTTTGTTATAATCAGTACGTTTTTATCTCTGCATATTTTCTCTTATCTCCTTCGTGTATATTCGCGACCGCAGTGAAAAAGAAATGGAATTTTTCGAACTTTTGCGAAGCATTAGAAACATATGATTTTCGTCGGCATTAATTTGTAAAAGACATTTATTTAAGTAATGTTATGGTGGGTACAATGAAGGTTTAGAGCACAGAAGTATCAAAAACCTAGAGTGAAGTTGAACTACCCTTGTATGGACTAAAAGAGGTTTACAGCTGGGGTTTGTCCTCATACACTCAGTAATGGTTCCGAAAGAGCAAATCTAATATTCACATATACTACTTTTCTCCCAAATCGTTTAGTCTCAGATTTGATTATACCTGTGTCTAACCCACCAAAAATATTATTTTTAAATTTCACTGCATAATTTTAATGACATGCTTTGTAGTAAGATTGTAGATTTCTTTTTCTGGTGGATAAATATTTTGAGGCGTTAAGGTAGAGAGAACTCAATTTGTACGGGACAACTTTTAAATTCTTTAATTGTGTTAAGAAAAATGGTGAATATGTTTTGTTGTTTAAGGTTATTGCAGCCATCATAAGCGTGTTATGTGAATTTATTCTTCAATATCTCTATCCAATGTTTTTTCTATCATAATGTGAATACATGCGATTTTGTGTTTGGGATTATCAATCATAAACATCATTGAATTTGAATTAGAAGAAAAAAAAATTTTCTTCGTCAGACGGCTATACCAAGCAAGTAAGTTTTTCTGAAAAATTGAGGTATATAGTGATAAACATATTTGTTTATTTATTTTACGCGTTTTTAGGGGTTCACTCCCACTAACAAGTGACATAATGAATATTGTGTACTAGTGATATAAGGGAATGAGCTGTAATGTAAAAGCACTCATTCATAGGACTTTATCGTAGCGATAAAGGGAAAACCACTGGATTGGATCTCCAAAACAAAGCAAATTCCTGCGTAATCACGCACTTAAATTTTCCTCTTTACGCTCGCTTAATTGCAAGTGATAAGTTCCAGCAACGAGCGACATTAAGTTGAATGAATGCATTAGTCGGAAGAGGCAAGAACACGGTCGCTGATTTAAAGGGACAAGGAGAAAAGACAGCCTACGATTTCCGTAGGATAATCCTTGAGATATGATAGCTGCGGAATAATTATGACTGTACGGGTAGTAGAATGAATTGAGATGAAAATAATGCTTTCGTTATAATTTTTCTGTGCACGATGCTCTGAAGGTAACTACTTGCAAGTAATGGTATTTGTTACTATTATTGTTGACATTATTATTCACAAATATTTTTTCTCAACTTACGTTGGTTTCTCTCTCAGCAATGGAATGTAAAGTAAAGTGGTGCTGGGAGCATGAAACTATTTCAGGTCCATGTACTTTCAGGTAATGTGAGCTGAGGATAGGAGAGATATGTTGTGGCCTTTTTATTACACAGGTATTAATGTCGAGTTCCTTAATTGAATCAACAAAGAACTGGGGTGCTAGTCTTGGGGTAGATAGAATGATAGGTACTATTGTAACTCCTTACAAACTTCTCAGTCTTTTCACTCCAACAGCAAATTTTTCCGATATTTTGTTTCAATTCAGATCAATTCAATTCAATTCAATTCAAAAGGGCTATATTTTAACAACAACAACAACAACAACAACAACAACAACAAAAAGATACAATATATATGGCGGGGTTTAATGCCCGTGCGCCTTACAGAGGCCCTAAAATGTACCGTGAGCTGTGCATACTATACCCTAGTATTCACACTAAATGAACTGAAACAGTAGCTAAAATTAGAGGTACTAAAATATTTCGATTATTTGAAAGGTAAATGATATCAGTAGCGGAAAAAGAAATTAATGAGTGTTAATAAGTTATAATAAGATTTTTTTTTACTGTCATGGCTATTTTTTAAATACAATTTTAATTTTTAATCTCAGCTATTGTTATATATACTTAAGTGACTGTTTCGTTCATTGAGCACCGTTGGGAACCACGGAAAACCAACGGTTAGGGCAAGCGCGCCAAGCATAAAAAGATTCTGGTTGGTAACAGGAAACCCATAACAGAACAAAACAATTCGGCGGCAGAATCAAATAAATTCATAGAAAGAATCCATACTTATCTGCAGGGCAAATAACATATGCATACATACCAATATACCCAAAGAAATCTTGTTTACATATTTATCTATATATTCGCACATGTACATGTGCTAATATTCGCACATGTACACATTTTTAAATCAATGAAAACAGACAAAAATAGAATACTAATGTTACTACTTCAACCACTTATAATAACAATAATAATAATTTAAACAGATTTTAATTAAGTGTGTTCATTCTGGTCAATCTCCTTCATCAGTTCCGCCTCCCTCTTTTTTCGAACAATACTCAGAAACTTGCCAAGGAATAAAGTAACGGAGATTCTATTATCTTCTATTATCTTATCTATTCTATTATCTTCTATTATCTATTTTGTTATATAGTCGTTTATTATTATTATTGTTATTATTATTTCTTTACTATCATGCACTGAAACGAAATTAAGTGCCTCCCATACACCAGTATTTGAGTCCATCTCAAATAAGAAAAAAATTATATATAATACTATACTCAACTTCTTGTTTGGAAATATAAATAATTAGAACCAGAATCGACACTTCTGATATCAAACATCCCTAAGATTTTGTAAACAAACATATGTTTAATAGGATGAATATCGTGTCTCCGCGTCAAAATCAAGAAAGCGTCACGTCTCACAACAATTCCAAAGCCATCAACCACTAATCCCTCGCAACTGAGATGTCGAGATGCGAAACTGGAAATACCACTCGCGTGTTTTCAAAACACCGACTGCGATCGGGGTTCAATCACTTGAGATCGTCTCTGCGTGGGTGGGCACCTGCGAGCGAGGCGCCAATGGAGACACGGACGCCAAGTGTCTGTCGGCTGTCGGCGCGGAGTCGCTCGCGCAGGCGGCTAATTCCGCGCGGCACGCGTGAGGCAGAGCTGATGGTATCGCTTTGAGAGCACCGAGACGACACGAGACCCCCCCACCCCCCACCCCCCCGCTCTCGCTCACGGCGCTAACGCTCGTCTTCAGAGCTCTTGCACTTAGTTTCTTCCTCTTTTGTCACTGGACGATTACTGCTCAGAGGATAGTAACGTACTTGGAAAGTAGAGCCAAAATCAAATAATGAAAGATAAGTACAGGATCGGAAATTGATCGGAATTGACGACCCCTTGCATTCTTTCGAAGAGTAAACTAGTTCATTGTCCTCCTCGTGGTCATACAAAATTGACAACTGCTTTTTAAACAAAGTTTACTTTTAGAGTACAAATCCAATAATCCGGACCAATCCGAACCCTGTCTGGATAATTAAATATTGAAATAATTGATTTTTTTTCAAAATCTTATTTTTGACGCAAAATGCCGAAAAAATATCTTGTATTTGAGAAAACAAACAAACTCAGAATATACACCTAAAAAGCAATTTAAGAATATAATAGGTCTTTAATGGTTACAGTTACTTCTGTACAATATAAAATCCTTTAAATGGCAAATGTTTATCTCCTATAGATTCAGAAATTTTGGGATCCGGATGGTTGGAACTCTACAGTACGTATCTCTCTATCTGATCACTCTATCCAATTTTCCGAATCATTCTCCTAAATTATCTTTGTAATAATTCTAGTGAAAAATTTGATAGTATAATTTTAGTTTCCAATATCCGACGATTTGAACTGCGTAATCGCCTACTCTGATCGACCGAATACTTACTTCATAATATGTTATAATTTAATTTACAGTAAACAAACAAATTATGCTTTTGTATCTTAGTACCATTGATTAAACAATTCTTAACCTGTTTTTTCGATGTTATATTAAAATTGATAGTTTTTAATGTAATAGTTAAGGATGAAGATTTTTTAAATTTCATACTCAATTGGTGCATTCAAAACTGTATTACAAGTGTTCGGCTGCGAAGAGGTTATATGAAGAAACAATGATGAGAAAATCATTTTTATACCATTGTATGTCTCTTTAATAAAATACACTATATCAATAGAAATCAATTGGGTTGAAAATTTATTCAAGAGTTAACAATAATTAACTAAAAGGTGTAACAACGTGAGAAAATGATAAAATTCCACATACATTTAATTTCCAATGAACATATTTTATGTCCGAGAGAAAGCCGCCGCCGCCGCACGCAGTCATCGAATGAACCCTGACTGGAAATTCGGCTCCTCGCTTTTGAGTTACTGATACCTGCTGCTTTCCCTCCTGCTCTCGTCCACTCTGATGCCGTTTGACATGCGTAGCTCAGTGTATTACTTCCGTATGTTACATTTCAAACATTCTCTTTCGCTTTCGCGAAGTCTCGTTACATTTTCCTTCGCATTTCAACTCTTCCACCCATTCTGTCACTCTCGCGTATAGTTAACAGTTTAATGCCTCGTATCCAAGTATATTACCGTCATAATTCGTATTGCGCTCATTTTACTGCGTACTCTTTCACGCGCATGCGCACGTCGCTCGTTCTGATGTCCGTGGGCGAGGAGCTCAGATCCGGGACTACAACTTGTCTCCGTAACTCGCGATTGGCGCTTGTTTGTGAGGTAGCACGTGTTTTTGCCACCAGAGTGACACACGAATGTTATGCATCAGAACTACAGTATCTTCCAACATGGAATCGTGTAATGTGATCCTATTTTTCACGAAAAAAAAAATAAAAAAACAAGAATTTTCTCTATCCAATAATTGTATAATTTTCGAATATTTATGATTTTTAAAACATAGATAAAATATTCTACGTTGATTATTTATCAGCTACTAGCTGATTACCAGGCGTTGCCCGGGATTTTTCTTGAACTAATCTTCTTTTACTCAGGAAAATATAAAATCAGTCAATATTGTAAGATCATAATATTTTTAATTATTTTTTTAAAAACATGTACTGCATCATAAGTTTTCAAATTCATAATAATACTAATTTAATACAAAACTTGACTGTATACACTACTCCATCTCCCGGGAGCCGCGCCGGTCAAATATTCACTTCCAAGGCAAGACGCGGTTGCACTATTTCATTAAAATTCTTGTAAAATCTAAAGTATTCGTCAAAATTTTACGATTTAAAGTCGTTTCTAATCTTTGTTGAAATAAAAAAACAAAAAATACATTTAATTTGATTATGATTGATTTTTTACTCCTTAAATTATTCACTTACATTGAAGTATTTCAACACTTCTATTTTAATTACATTTTATTAATAATTCAGGTTAATATTTGCAGATAGACATATGCTGTCTCGAACTTCTTTGTAGAACTCTTTGAGGTAAACATAATTGCCAATCATGGTTGTCCCCTATATCTAACCGTTTAGACAGTGTAAGCAAATATAATTCTTTTTTCCCGATTTAATCGACATTTAATCAATAATCATTTTTATCTTTCTAATCACACATTAAAAATAATGAAATTAGCCTATGTTCATCCCGGACATCTAAACTATATCCTTTCCAAATTTCATTACGATCGGTTCGGTGGTTTAGTTGTGATCAAGTAGCGAACAGACAGACACACTTTCGCTTTACGCATTTATATAATAGCATGGAAATATGGATGGATTAATATCTGTATTGTGTACAAAATGGTAAGAATATGTGTGAAGAATGCACAGATAAATATGAACAATTTATGAAGCGTTCAATTTTAGTATGATTGTACTTTATTTAATTCACGTGGCTTTGAGGCAGTTAAAAATTGATACGTCAATACAAATAAGTCATGTAAACACTTGTTGATGTACTTATTCCAATTTTTCTTATACTATATTGCCGGAAAATTTGAAGTGGGTAGTATGATTTCAGATGAGGGTCGCTCGTAGCGAAGAAAAGAGTTTTAAAAATTATGTGCGTGAACTGCAGTTACCTAGATCATTTTTATTACGTGGAATTACGTGTTTATATTTGGTTTCAGTTGGACGAGAATTTGATCATAGAAACAAATGTGAACAAAATTATGTGTTTCACAAGAAATAAATTCGAAACTGATCATTAGTATTTTGTCTTTGACACACCCGCAGTTAATAAATTTCATTGAGACTTAATTGGTGTAATACTATTATTATAATTGAAGAAGTGTATCAAATCTCACGAGTGTTGTTATAAACATTAATTTGATAAAGAATATTGTTAAATGTTATATAACACACTGAATATTCACAGTAATAATTATTAGCCTACTATTACAAGCAATCATAATTCTTTTGTACCTAATGGCCGGTCTCAATAATTTTGTATGCCTGTTTTTACCTTTTTGTGTTTACACCATATAATATTTTTTTGTATGGAGGGGCGGGTGGACGACTCCCTTCGGTCTCTCCTTGAATACTCCATTGACCTGAATTATTTCGCAAATATTACTCTTTCTCTACGTTCGATGCATTGGCGGCAGCGCATGAAACGCGGAGAGAATGTGACCCGTGCCAGGAGCAATATTCCGATTCCTGGAAATCCAGTGTCATTTGACCCAGACGTTGTTTCGTGATGCTTTCCGTTTCGCAGCCTCAAGCGACCTTCCTTCACCTCGATTCCTTCATCAGAATGTCTGAAGCCGATCCGGAGGCCACGGTCGCTTTGGTTCCGGCCGCCGCCGTCGATGTGATGGCTGATAGCGCTCCGTGACGAACGCCACTACTCCATTAGAGGCTGACGCTGGAAGAGTGTCTGTAGACACCGTGATGCTGCGAAGGAGAAGGAAACATGCTTCTTCGAGGAATTTTACGCTCTGAATTAAAAATTGTGGACTAATATTGAAATGTTTAAACGAAGAGTTCCACAAAATTCAACTAAAATTGTTTTTTAAATTCAAAATCTTAGTAAGACTATTTACGTCTATCATTATCATCTTATTAAGTTATAAACTTTAACGACCTTAACAGAAAAATTACAATATTTTACAACATGCTTGATGGAGATTAAAATCCTAGCTGAACTGAATTGTCTATAGCTTAATTCCAAATCTTAGTCTAATGACAAAAATTAAAATAGATTACGATACATTATAAAAATTAAATGAATTTAAATCCATTAGAACTCGAATCAATATTCTAAATAAATTAATCAACTGTAATAGCAGGCAATAACTTAATTCAAATAAGGAACGAGGAAAGACATTAGAAATACTTGATCAAATCAGATTCTATTAGTACTTGCTAAATCAAATTAATCATGTGAAGTATAAAAATAATTATGATATTTCATATATCTAGACGCTATTTTTCATAAAGCACGCATAATCAAATGCATTATTGTGCGCGATTGAGGAAAGATCACACAGAACAAATACTTGTAGTATCACTTTCTGAAGGGATGTGGTGATGAAGATTCACGGTGGAGAAAGGGGGTGCACTTGTGTTGCTTTGGGAGACATTGGTTGTGACGATTCTCGTATCTTTGTGAGGAAGCAAAAAAGGATAACAGAATAAGTGGTTTGTGATGCACTAAGAATATTCATGCTGAAATTCTGAACAAACTGAAAACTGAACAAAATCCTAGATGAAAATTTATTTTCTGATTGTTTTACTATAACTCAATAATCCTACTCAATAGAGGTTAACGATAATATCACAATTGCCTACAAAATACTACCTGAAACTCAGAAGCAATGAACGTTGCTCAGTATTGAGGTAAACGGTCTTGAAGTGATTAATTCCTTCTGGAATTCTCGTAACATTATTGAAATGGTTTAAAACCATTCCTCTTAAAATTTTGAGATTAAAACAAACTTTGTCAACAATTTCTTCTCAGAAACTTTGGAAATATATATTTTGTTAAGACATCCAAATAGGTTTTAGTACATTCATAGTATTTTAACGTTTTTGATATTCTGTTTTTTATTTTATTCTACACAATAAAAATTCCATTTTCTAATATATAACTCCATTTTTATATTTAATATAAAAAATTCGTACCAGAAGACAGGAATATACTTTCATTTCATTATATATTTGTAGCCTTTTTCTACTTAACAAATTTCAAGAATCCAACCCTCCCAGAAATATTCTTTGAGAATTAGTTCGACATTTTACCTGTTGCTCAATTTCATTCCTTCTTTATGTGAGATAAGGTCGACATAGAGAACTACATTACTTAAATTGATATCATTCACCCAGATGTACAGTAAAGTCCCGCAAACTCGGCACCTGATAACCCGGCAGTCCGGATTTCTTGGCGACTTCGTGAAAATAATAAATTCCTTTAAACGGAAAGAATTTTCGCGTAATTTCCGATGGATATACTCTTCCTCCGCCGACTTCGAGATGAAGCTGCAAGGAACCGAGTTCAGTGTGTGAAGCAAATGAGTATTATGAACTTTTTTGGAAATAAGGTAATCATGTATTTTCTCCATCAAGTTAAATTTATGTATTTCAATTTTATGGCATTGTAAATGTAGTACATATGAGAAATAAAAGAAAAAATGTACTTATTGTGTCTTAGTTTTAATTTTTGACCCTTATTCCCGATAACCCGGCATTTCACAAATTCGGCACCCTTCCGGTGCACATTACGCCGAGTTTGCGGGACTTTACTGTACTATATTCGAGAAAATTAATATTAATGTCAAATATCTACATGCTAATTCGTCTATAGTTTATGAGTGTTTAGTTAATTTTAGAAATTGTAATTTTTAAAAATTCTATTGAAATCCTTGAAGCAGAGGAAAACTGTATCATTAAATTATATTTTAAATCTGCAAAATTTTGGAGTTGTCAAATACGATGATACAAAAGGAAATATGGAATAGTATTTTATCATATATTCTTAGTTTATTGAAATGGTTATTATTACGTATTGTTATTTGTCGTGTGATTATATTCAACATACGCTCCAAGTGTCATTTGCAAAAGAAATTCGCAGTACTTGAACGTCGCGACGTAAGTTAACACTTGATCCGTCTTGGATTGATTCAGATGTCCATGTCTAAATCTGCCTCGCACTTCTCTCAAACAGTATCATTTATTCCTCAAATCACCCAATAAATAAATAAAGCGAAAATAAACTTGTAGCTCATGATCAAGAACCTTAATGGCCCCTTCGCATCTTTTAGTGGTTGACGAGAACAATAACGCTAACCAAATTTGTGACTCTCTTAATTTTCAAATTCGTATTATAATCTAAGTCTCCTTCAGTTATTTTATATCGAGGAAAATTATCGGATGCAATCGTTGCATTAAATATTACTCTATTTTTAAATCATCATTGCAACTACATTTCACACAATCTTGTGACTCTTGAATAAACGAATTACGGTACATGCTTCAGTGGAGACGAGCCGGGAATCGCACCTGGGATTCCTGTCTTGATTGCAGGGGTGTCAAGCACTGCATTACCCGTGCGCCTTTCATAACCTCACTATTTCCACCCAGGAAGAAGGAATCCCGGACTCCACACCCAACTCGTCACCCTTTTTACCCGGTCGAAAGTTATCTTCTCCACGTGTAGTAGATGGAGGAATATGTGCTGTCCTTGTTAAGTCAAGTACTTTTGTATTTAGTGTTATTTCAATTTTTAAGCACTATACTCAGAATAATCTATAGTTCGATAATAACTTACATGTAATTTTTTGCTTAAAATTACAAACATATTGACATTCTATTAGTATTATAACTCGCAGCTAACTTTTTATCTTATCTAGGAATTTTTGCTGAATTTTTTGAATCCGCCTCTGCCTTAGGGCCCTTGATCGGAATTGATGGGATGGTCCCTTGCTTGCTTCCGGAGAGTAAATTAGTTTTTTTTCCCTCCACGTGGTCATACGCAGTTTGTACTGTTTTTTGACAATAAATTTATTATTATTATTCAACTGGTGAACTAAGCTAGTGTTTCTTCATGGTGAACAAAGAAGATTTTACTCTCAGACGGAGTACTTGACTACGTCCGCCGTCAATTTATTGTAATATTACGCGACCGGTTACTGGACCAATGAGGAAAGCAGGCAGACCTTTTCATATTTTTTTATCAGAATAGTCAGGATTTTTGTAAACATGTTGTAATGTTACACAATTGTGCTGGTGAAAAAGACAAATGTTGAAATAACACACATTTTGCAAATGTTATATTATTCATAAATTTCATTTCACATTGTTTTAAATATTCGTTAGATTTTTTCGTCTCAAGATTTTACTGTTTTTACTTATTTTAATACAATCGTATTTTTTTTAGAAATTTTAATAATTTAGTGGAAAATGTGTCACATGTTTCTATGTTTAGTAAGTGAACAGGAGCCATTACTTTCATTGCTGCATTTTTCAATTTTCTGCTTTAAGCAGTTTCGTTCCACTAGTTTACTTATTTGACTCATGTAAATGCTTAGAGTTCAGTTTAATCAAATACAACTAAACCAAGTTACTTGATTCACTTCTTGACACGTATAAATAAAGTTTTGATGTCCTAGTATTGACCGATATTTCACGGGAAAGGTCGAACAGTTTAAGTGCTCACGACGCTAGGTGAGACAAGCTCCAGACAATGCTTGCCAAGCCACACTCTGTGGGATCACAGCTTTATTCCCTCATTACAACAAATAAATGTTCACTCATAACTGAAACATAAATGGAAAACGTGAGTGCTTAAAAAAAAAAAACGTTTTCGCAAAAACTTTTCTTCTTGGCTTCGCTAATGCTTTGGTAATTGACCTAATTGCTGTTTAATATATTAATTGCTATGACGGTAAAAAAAACAGCGTAGGATTACGTGTGTTATGCAAAAACAGCTGGGGAAATCGATATTACGATATATTTTTACTAATTTTTGAATGATTTGTCGTAACACTAGGGAACATAATGCTTGTCAGACATGGAACACTTTTTTTGGTACTATCTGTTGTATATGGAGCATATTTTTGAAATCACACATGACATTTCGAACATTCTCTATGTTCTAATAATTTGTCACCTGATCACCTCAAATTTGGATTTTTTTACGAGCATCATTAGTTGAAATATCAAACAAGTAATATATCAAGATTTCTTCAAAATATCTTATAACCATTTATGGTATTTGATCAGAATTTTGTGTCTCCCGTAAAAGCGTGGTTTTGGCACTTAGAACGTTTTCCATTTACACGCCTCAATTTCCGGAATATTAGAATGTCTTCCATATTCTGTTTCTCGACTCTTTTTCAATGAGAAGTACATTCCAGATACAACCATCTTTCGTGCAAATGGTCTGACTGGTCATTTCGGTGAAGAACGTGTAGTTTACATGAACATTCATCCCAAAAGAGCTTTTTAATATTTATTTCGCGCAACTTCCTTGAACTTGAAATTCCTTGTCGACTGACACCTAATGCATGTACTCGGCATTGCGTTTGAGTTAGTATAGTGTTTCCACTGAGCCTGTTACTCGACCTTGTCACTCGCATGATTTATCGACCTTAAAATTAAACTGGGAATATGAGTCGATTTTCTTGCTGCTTCTCTCATTGCAATGTCTCGGCAGATCCCTCGCTCGAGCGCGCCGCGGGTCGTCGCTGTTATTACTCGCCGCGGCGTCCTGCGGCGCCCGTCCCCCATCGACTAGAGCTACCCGCCAGCGAAGAACTCTATTGCTGGAAACGAAGGACGACTCGGGCCGTTAACCTTTACACGATACCGAGATTTTTGACCCTCATTTATTCTAGATGGTCAGATTTATACTGATGGCTGTCAGAGACGTAGCCAGGATTTTGTTTAAGCGGGGGATGTGAGGTTTGAACAAAATAATCTCTTACGACGAAGCATGCTTTATTTTTGACCGAAATGTTTTTTGATCAGAAATTTGATCAAAACACAGAGCCAACTCAATCATGAATACACACCATTAATCAATAATCATTCATATATATTAAACCACGGAAATGATTTATTTTTCAAAATAATTTGTCGTGAGAATAGGGGAGGTACGGAACCCCTGAACCCATTCCCCCTGTGGCTTCATCCTTGTGACATATCTGTATTTTAAATGCCGTTTCCGACTACAAAATACGAAACAACTCTGATTCACTTTTGCGTGCTGTGATCATGTGAAACAAATAGTCATCCTCGGGGTATGTTCATACAGCAGTGTAATGTAACAAATACATTTTAACTCCTGTCATACCAAGGGCTGGCAAACACTGTCAAGAAAGGAATTCTATAAAATTGGTGTGTGAAAGTCTATTGGTATTTTTTGGTGAAGAATTACTTAATCGTTGTCGTTTTTTTCGTTTTATCTTAATTAATTTCTATTTGGTTTATCGCGTTTACTTTTTAATAGAGTAATAATTCATTGATTAATATAGATTTTTCTTTGTGGGGCTTTACGGCTCGTTGACATCTAGGTCATTAGAACCCTAAAATTCTGTACACGTTGGGAAAATGCAGTTACGCACTAAGGAGAGCCAACATGACTCTCCCCGCGTGTGGGACTCGCCGAATGACTCAACCATCTCACTAAAAACCCTCCTGCGTTACAACTCAAAACACAAATATCAACATATCTCAAAACATTACACAAATCATTACAAAAATAAAAGTAAAATAAAGAAAAGAAAGAGGAAAATGAAAGATACCCTATCGCGCATGCCTCCTATCGTCCGGATCGAAAAGAACAAGAGGTGACCAAGGAAGGTGCGGAAAGAGAAAGGGAAGGAGCCTAGCACAAGTAAGTGGAAGTAATGCCACACACAGCTCGTGGCCCCGTGTGTGCCAAACACGTACTTACTAGATGTAAGTCCCCTGGGGGAGGAGGAAAATGAAAGATACCCTAACCCTCGCAACCGAGTAGCGTCGGGATCAAATAAACAAGAGGTGACCAAGGAAAGTCAGGAAAGAGAAAGGAAGGAGCCTCGCACAAGTTAGTGGAAGTAGATTAATATAGAGAATGATAAACGTTTGGCACACGTTTGAATGTTCATTAATTTGCTCCTGTTATAGGAAAATTCCAAATAAGTATCCATCTAGTTCTGCTTTCTTATTCACGTTTTCCTGGCCTCCACCCGTACTTGGTGTCTGGACTACGCTGAATGAGTGCAGCTTAAGTGTTCGATGTGAAAAGGTTCGGGACGTCATCAACATTCTAATGTCAATTCTAATGTATGTGAAAACTTCGTTTTGTCCCATAAATGATCTACAAACCTAATAACGCAAATCAAACAACGCAACGCAAATAAATTTATACAAAAAGTATAATATATATTTTATATTACATTTATAATTTTTTTAAATTAAATTTCTATATTAAAGATAAATTTATAATATTTACACGAAATATATAATATTACCTTCCTCTTTTGGTTGTAAATTCTAGTATTGAATTATCACGTTTTGTTTTATGATACATGACAATATTGAATTAATTGAATTAGTGTAATTAATTGAATAATCACGGAGAATAATTGGATTGACAAAAAATAACGAGTTAGATTTTATATTATTTTAACTTGCGATATTTTGGGGTTAACTAATAAAGATCTTTGCTAATGAGTCAATATATTTCACAACTTAATTCTGCTTCCTTATGAAATATGTAATTTGTTAAACCTTTGCAGGAACCTCCGCAGTCGAATTATTGTGAAGGGGCTATATTTATTCTTCACGTATTAATTAGATACAAACTTTAGGAAACATGATTGTCCGTTGCATAAATGAATAAATTAATTTATTGTAAAAAAAGCAGTTACAAACTGCGCATGACCACGTGGAGGACAATAAAGTAATTTACTCTCCGGAAGCAAGCGAGGGACCATCCTTTCAATTTCCATCAAGTGCTCTAAGACAGAGGCAGTTTTAACATTTCAGCACACTCCTGAGGTAAGAATAAAATTAGTTCGGTACGTGTTAAAATATTAATAGAATACCAAAAAATTTGTATTTAATAAAACAAAAAACATTTCACAAGTACATATTATTATTTATATATAATTCGGAAAATATTGTTTATAAATAATAACTATTAAAATAAGTCTAAATTTGATATTTCTAATTTCAATAGGCACGAACCTAGAGATTACGCTTAAAGTATGATATGATAGAGCCTGAATAAATTGTGATATTATAAAGCCTGTATATGATATATATTTAAACGATTTCATTCTCTCGGAGCATTACTGCCTCACAGTCACGCATTGTGATGCATACTCTCACCAACGTAAGTAATGACATTTGACCTTTTCAAATTGCAGATTTATTTCTCGCTTCTAAGGAAAAACCTGGGATATTTTGCTGGGGTCGCACCGAAAGCCTTGCAGTTACAGTGCTCGCTATCTCCTCGTTCATCTTTTTTCTTCTTCATGGAGCTCTTAAACGCAGATGCACCTTGAGACTTTCATAAAAGTGTTCTTCCTTGTAATTAATGCTTTGAGAATACACGTTTTTCTACTTACATGAATTAAGTTTTACCTTAACTTCCGAGTGCGCACGATTTGAGAAGAGTCTGTTGGGAATACGTACTTCGTCTTATCGTTGTTTCTCGTGTAACTTAACAGTGTCTTGTATGCGGCGGGAGAAGGGAATATTCCACGTTAATATATGTCTCCCAGCTGTCTGCTCGGTGGGTCAGAAACATGCTGTTTCTAATTGGACCAGCGTCTTGACGCTGTTGTTGCTCACCCACTATTCCTAGGTGCCTGTTCCTCTCCACTTACTGCCGTGTGAAATTAAACACATTTACTGATTCAGTTTAGATACCCACCTCCACAGAAATTATTTCAATGAAATAGCTAAGACAGTTTTAAAGAGCAACTTAATAATAGCTGAAAATCGTAATTGCCTGTAACCATCACTCCAAAGCACATAACATGAATATGTTACATGAATTAATTTTACGGCCTGACGCAATTATAGGGAAAGGCGACAGGTCACAAAATGGAAATGTCAAGTTAAGCGGGCTAATGCAACGAATATGGCAGCCTCATCCTTCACGATACCACTGTTTCGTGGGCCCGGGTCGCATTCGTCACTTCAGAAAACACTGTCATGTCAACACATCGCGTTTAAATTATTCATTATAACGCAACTTCAATGTTGCGGACCTGCTCTTCGAAAGGATACTCTAGTTTTCCTTACCTGATTTCGCATGGACAGAAATATACTTTTTTCTTTTAATACTCCATTCGATGTGCAAATACATTAAAGACGATAATTAATAAGACTCAATTTTGTATTGTATTAATGATTGTCTTTAATGTATTTGCACATCGATTGGGATATTAATAGATTATGTAGACAATCAGAGAATGAGTGATGTAAAACTTAAACCGACGTTTTTCTTTTGTTTCTGATAGATTTCAAGATGGTTGTTTCAGGATCAAATGTAGTATTTTAGTGAATTAATGAAAGCGAAAATAAAACTTATGTCATTATTAGCGTTCAATGATCAGCTCTATTCCAGTGTTTTCATTTCGCAAAATATAAATGTAATGATGATGAGTAGCTCATCAAAAGGTATATACCTTAACTGAAAAAGTTATTACTAACCAGTAATAAAAGAATAAATTTTCTGTAGAAAAAAATAAAGTCTTTGTTCCTCTTTGAATGAAATAATCTTCTACATGTCAACGAATTAAGCAGAGTGAATCAGTGAAAGCTACGTACTTCAATATTTCCTGCCAAAACTAATATTAATTTGAGCACGATGAATGGAGTATTATATTTTCAATATTTGATAATTTAATATATTTCAATATTCTTTTTATTTTATTTTATTTTATTGTAATGCGCTTTTTATACCTCAGAAATTTCCGTGAGTTTTTTGAATAAAAAGGTCGTTCAATACAAATGAGATGCTAAGCAGATATCTCGAAGGAAGCTCCCATGGTAGGCTAGCTTCGATATTCTGTTGGTCAATGTATTTAACAGGATCCGGATGGGGGCGTATCTCGAGTGTGTGTGGGAGGGGTCAAGCACCCCGCCTCCGCCCCGATATTAAAACATGTTATTACAGTCTCTACCATGTTAAGTCCTGCCGTGAGCAGGATCAAGACTGAGGCTGAAGGACTTCTTTTATTGTCGAACTGATCATTATATAAACTAAATGTGATTTCAAAAGATGTTTTTCTCTTAAGGAGTAGCCGAGTTATCTCTTGAAGTTTTGCGGAAGTTCGAAGAAATACATATTGAAGTAATAAGTTTAGTGTGAACAGTGACCAAAGTTGACTAAGGTATAAAAACAAATTTTACTTTCCTATTTTTCTTCTTCTTCTTCTTCTTCTTCTTCTTCTTCTTCTTCTTCTTCTCATGAACGATTCAAACAATTTTGATGAATCTAAATGGATACAGTTGTTTTAGAATCAAAAACCGATCTAACATGGACTCATTTCCAAGTAGGATTGTTGTAAAACGTTTTTAATGCAGTAGAACACCCCTTAACTAGTATGGTCGGGACGGAGACCATGCCCGTTTAACCGGTTGATCAGGGGTTCCGGTGAAAAATCGATTTTCATGAAAAAAAAAGAAAAAAGAACCTACAATTTCTTCGGGTTATCAAGAATAAACAAGCAAATGAGACGTCATTGCAGATCAATTTATTGTTCATATATACATAAACAAACATGAAAAATTTAAACATTACAAACTTTATAAACTTAGTATGTAGAGGAAAGAAAACTATTTCACGGTGTAGGCCGGTTAATCCGAGTACCGGTTGATCCAAGCCTGGGTAAAAGGGGTTCTACTGTATAAGGAAAAACAAAAGGTTATTATGGATCCCAAAGGATAGTAATCTGGAACAATACTACATTCTACACTTAGTTACCAAACTTCGAAATGAATTTGTTTCACTAAAGGCAGGTTTACAATTAATTTCAGTGTTCTAGTGAGCTAAGTCTTTATATTACTGAAAGTTACGCTTATAATTGTCATCCGAGAGATCTCGATTGCCCGAATTTGATTATTATTATCCTTATAGTGTATCATTAAAAAATATATTCATGGATAATGTTTCTTGGAAACTTGTGGGAAATGTTTCATGAATAATGAAAATCAAATTAATCATGAGTAACATTTATTAGAAATTTTGCATTTCCACTCCATAACCATAAAACAGACAGGAACTACAGTAATTATTGAAATTGACTCTATGCGCGCTGGAGACCCATTTTACCGTCTTACATACCATTAAAATCCTCAATTTATTCTTTATTTTCATAGTTTCAAATCAAATAACTTGAGAATACCTAGCTCAAAAATTAAGGAGGGTCCTTTGTTTGTGCTAACCGTTAATTTTTACACCTTCAGTTATCGAAGATGAATCGTATGCAACAATCCTTGACAGAGTAACGTGAAAAATGAAAAAAAAAATCTTTTGAGAAATTTAATTACTTTTCGGCCACAAAATGTGATTGTTTGAATTGAATGTATAAAGGGAAAATGAAAGTTTCAAGTACGTCAAGCAATGGATAAATTCAGGTGATACATAGCAATGCGCACACAGTTTTGTGCGTTTCGTAAGTCTGAGACCAAAATTGCACTCCTTGCTATTATCTCTTTCGTAGTATAGTCAAAAGTCACAGTTTCACTGTTACTATGCATACTAAGCGTTTCGTGCACAACATGTGCTAATTATTATACATTTTCACAAAAGAAACTTACTTTAAGGACAATTTTGGGTCACTTGCTTAAGAAAACTTTTATTGCCAAAATATGTGGCTTTTAGAATACAGTCCTTCGGTCGCGATGGTTTCATTGAGAGCAGGTTGTAAAGGTGTCTACGTACAATTTAAACTTTTTGAAGCGTTTAGAAGAGTTATTTTGGATGGCATCAAAACGTTGCCCTTGCAAATTTTAAGTAAAAAAATATTTTTTTTTACAAATTTGGACAATTTTTCCTTCCACAATTTTCGATGAATGGAAACGTATCAATCAAGCCCCAATTCTAGAGGAAAACATTGTGTCTCTTACTAAATTATTTATTTCATCAGAAAGCGTTCATCAGTAGCGCTGAAGATGAGCGCTACGCGTTCGAAAAAGCTTTCTGAAGAAATAAATAATTAAGGATGAGACAATATTTTCCTCTACAATACATGCAAAACTTTTTCAACACCTCACCGTCACCTTATAAGTCCCAATTCTATCAGAAGTCTCCCTGTCGCTAGTAAAAAAAATTCTTGATATTGTCTACTAAAACTTAACTCATCTCCAATTAGAACAGTCATTAAAAGCTAATTCCTCTGTTGCTTGCGTTAGTCGACCGATGTCTCATATATCGTCTTTAGCAACTCTACTTCCACGCCTCAAGACGGCTTCATTTACAGATTTTCCCTTTCAATGTTGTCTCAATCTATTCTCACAAATGTGCTAATGGCACACGTTTTTCGTATAGGACAGAGTAGAATAACGTTTCCTTTAGTTCTCAATTCCAAGATCAGAAAGTAATGATATGTAAGTGTTCTTCGTCATTTGGGTAAAATATAATTAATGTAGTACTTACTTAAATTTATTATTGACCAGGTAATATGAAAAAAGTTTTCTATCACGTAAAAATATCAAGTTTAAGAGAAGAAACTTATTCGTTCTTTAGACCCTGAAAATCATGAAGGGGATTTTCTGGCAGTATTAGCCAGAGCTCGATTTCACAACTGTTGTGATTTACGGACAACCATGATTTACGTGTATTATGCCTAAAAATTAATATTACCCGGTAATACATTCGTAGTTTAGTGTTGTGAAAACTGTTACTTATTAATTGATTGTGTTTTTGGCTAAAGATTTAAGATTGTTCTTAAGCGTCTATTCATTAGTATTTTTAATAGTTTAATAAACTCATAAACATTTTTAATAGTTCTTTGTCGGAAGGGGTGTTTCCTAACATATTTAAGAGAGCTTAAGTGAAACCTTTACACAAGAAAGGAAACAAACTGAATATTGGAAATTACCGACCAATATCTCTACTACCCACTTTCTCAAAAATTCTAGAAAAATTATTCTATAAGCGTCTTCTAGATTTTTATCAAAAAATAACATTCTCTCTGACGATCAACACGGTTTTAAGAAATCCTTTTCCACTACAAGCGCCATATTTTCTTTCTTAAACGATGTTACAACATCTCTTGACCGTGGAGAAAATCCTAAGGGTGCTCATCTTGATTTATGCAAAGCATTCGATGTCATCGATCACGAAATTCTCCTCTCCAAATTGCATTCCTTAGGCATTCGTGGACTTCCACATCAATGGCTAACTTCTTATTTAAAAGATAGATTTCAACAGGTCGAAATATCCTATACTAGAAATAAAATACATCAGCGTTGTCTTTCAGAAACAAAGCCACTTACTTGCGAAATACCCCAAGGTTCAATTCTCGGTCCTATACTCTTTTTATTGTATGTGAACGACATGTCATCATCCACATCAGATTGCAAAATGGTTCTTTTTGCTGATGACACTAATTTACTATGTAAATACTCAAACGATAAAAAAGTTTTGTCTAACCTTTCAGCTTGGTTCCATGCAAATGGTCTAATTGTAAACACTAACAAAACAGATCTATGTCATTTCACAATAGTATCACAAAATCTTTACCCCGGGTTTATCTTTCTTTGAACAGAACACAATTGAAAACTGATGCGAATACAAAATTCTTAGGTCTCCATATTCAAGACAACCTCAAATGGAATTGTTACATTGACAATAAAGCTAATTGTGTTACGTATTCCGAATCTTAGTTAACGTAGTTAATCCACTTATTTCCCGTTGCGTATATTTTGCAAACGTTTACTCCCATTTACGTTACAGTATTACCTTCTGGGGCAATTTCGGTCAGAGCATTTAAACTTTCAGAATTTAGAAGAGGATAGTTCGGATAATCTGTAAATATCACCCCCGAAACTTGGAAACCTTTATTCAAGGAATTGAACATCTTAAGACTTCCCTGCATTTATATTTATGAAACGGTCGTGTTCGTTAAGACCGAATTGCTTAAGTGCCACCCTTGCTTCATACGAAACAGTCTCGTTCACGAACACAATACTCGCAATAGTAATAATATTCATCGGCCTAGAGTGTCAACCACTCTTTGCCAAAAGGGACCATATCATTCGGGAATCGTTCTATATAATTCCCTCCCCAAAAATATAAAAGATATTATGAAATTGAGTCCGCGGAATCTTCAAATCCACGGTTAAAAACTACCTCCTGCACCAGTGCTTCTACAATGTAAAAGAATTTACTGATTTTAATAAAACTTAAATCCGTCTTGTTCTTTATCTTCCGGTGGTGTAGTACTTTTAAAATAACTTTTAACAATTTCAAAAACTATTTTCTTGCATGATTGTGTTGTCTTATGGCTCATATTAATTTAGTTTTATGTGTACTCAACTTTGGCACGGTTGTGTACATAAATTCTGTAGCCCCATCCTGGCCCGGGTTTTTCTCCGTTTTTCCTTCGGGTAGAGGCGGATTTCTTATACAGGTTCTCTAGGCTTTGTCCAGGGGCGTGTTTATTGTAACAATAAATCGTGAATTTAGTGTTTTTTCAACTCTTATGATTTTTAAACACTATACTCAGAATAATCTATAGCTCGATAATAATTTGAACACGTAAAATAAATTTTTCGTGTTAAATTACAAACATATTGACATTCTATTAGTATTATAACTCGTAGCTACCTTTTTATCTTTTCTAGGAATTTTTGCCGAAATTTTTGAATCCGCCTCCGCCTTAGGGCTCTTAATCGGAATTGATGGAATAATCCCTTGCTTATTTCCGGAGAGTAAATTAGTTTATTGTCCTCCACGTGGTCAAACGCAATTTGTACTGCTTTTTTGACAATAAAATTAAAAAAAATTTCTTTAGTGAACTAGTTTATATTACTTTCACTCTTCTTTTATCGATATACTCTAAGAACACACAAACCGGTGAAATATTTCCATCATGTACAAACAATTTGTAACATGGACATATTTAATCTCACTCTGTTTGTTTAGTACAGATCACATGGTTGTCTTCCTGTGTCGGTTACTAATAATTAATTTGAAAGAAAACAAATATATTATCTTTTGAATGTTCAAGAACAAATGACTGAAAATAAGTTACAAATAAAAGTAACGTGGACTGAAAAAGACTTGGAAACGTTGGTAATATTGTCATTTCAAATAAAATGACGGCAAGGCAGGTAGCTGAGGTCTTTGTTTCGTGAGGTAGGTTAGGAGACAGACTCAGAAATATCATATGTGGTGAGACAGTTCCGTCAGAACCCCTCAGATTTCTAAAAAACTTTTCATGATGACTTAGCATGATTTCATGTATGACCAATCGAGATATTTATCTCATGCCCATCAAGGAGAAAGAGTCTTTGCAGTTTTCGTTTGATTTTTCAGGGTCTTCGAAAGTTCCTCACACGTACCGAAAACATTTACTTAAAGAAAGCTACTGGAAAACAGTTTTACTATGACTTTATGGCGTGATACTCAGAATTGCCTACTTAGATGTCGTGAGACTGCAAACCTTCTAAGAGCTTCAACAGGGCTTGTTTGATGAATGTTTTTGTATTGAGATCAATTAAAAAACAAGATTTTTATGAAATAATTTTGACTCGATTTGCAGTATTTCAAATCATGCAACATAACTATATTATAAAAATTGTAAATGGGTGACACTGGTTTAAAATTTTTCGACTTAGTGAAAATTCAACTCTCAGTTAAGAAACTTCAATGTGGTAACTTTAACTTCAATAAAAAATTGAATATGCAACTAGGTAGTGCTTTAAAACCGTGAAATGAAAAAAGGAGATTACAATCTTATTCTATGAAGGCTTCTTTCATGTCATAAGCCAATGTCCAGTATTGCACGACCCTCTCCTATACGGAATGTCCCATAACACGCGTCTTTCCTTCCGAGGGAAGAAAGAAAAAAAAGAAAGCTTTTGACACGAATTTTGGGACATATTGTATTCCTGAAGTTATCTCTACGATATTTCTTGCATCATCGCGTCAGTATGGCAGGCAAGTGTAGACGCGGGGTCAATTGTCGCCAGGAATGTAACGTGGATGGTCGCTTAGTTAAAGGCCATTTTAGGTCAAACAAAAGATAAAAAAATTACTAAAATGTGTCACCGAGCCATGCATGGGATTGATACTTTGAAGTAGAGGAAGTATCAGCATCTATACTGAAAACAATTCTCTTTCAAATTGAATGTATTAAACATATGAGATTAGCTGTATGCAATTGATCACTTGGTACCGAGTGGTTTTTGAGATTTGATCCAAAAGAATGTCAGACGATCCTGCATCTTATTTTGGAGCATCTACATCAAGAATCTGACGTACTCTTCACGGAACGACAGAAGAATCTCTTTAACGCGTTGTTTCTTGACGCAAGAACCTCTTAAAGCAAATATGGAACGACACTGATTGACTTCTTCATTATCCATTCCATTTTCAAACAGTTATGAGAAAAAATCTGAGAAACAAACTATCAAAAATGATTATCAGATACAAAATCCATAGAAGTAAAATCCATACGAGTAATTTTACGCAAATATTTGTGTGACCGTCATGGTGTACACACGTTAGAATGTGGTTTGTGTTTTTCATTTCGCTTCACTCTCGCGTGGCTCTTAATAATTGACGTCTTATATGTTTCAATGCCCACTCTTTGCTCTATACAATGTCTTACGGGAAGGGCCACTTGTTTTAAAAGGTCGAGGAAAAGGTTTTTCTTTGAGAGTAATGTTTCTAGACCATTTCCTACCATTCTTATATACTCATGTTCGGCTCCAGGGTACTTTTGATTAAGTGAAATGGTTTCCGGGAGTTTATGAGTTCATAGGATTTTTGAGACAGGAATTTATTAATGGGTAGAGTGGAGTTACTGCAAATGGATCTCTAAATCTACAGTGGAGGAAGGTATCTGCTGGTGGTGAGGAAGAATGTGTTCCGAAACTAAAAGTGGCTCCCCAAATTATGTTCGTTTTTATGATTAATCATGATTATTTGCGCTATATCCTTGGGTATTATAGGGTGAATATTACGTAACGAGATAAATTTCCGGGGGTGGTTCCAGACAGGAAAAAGAACAGAATAGTTTAGATCAACATGTGTCCGGATATGGATGGTAAGCCCACAATAAAGCACTCAGTTCTGGAACATTATATTACACATTTCATGATATTAATTGCTTCCGTGTCACGAAAGATGTTGAAAGTGGACGCGGTGACCTGAAATGCAAGAAATTCACACGTCTCATGAGGAATTACCTCTTTTGAATATTCCAGGCTACAGCCAAATAGCGTCACAAGCTACACGAACTTGCTGTTCATGCGCCTGCACTTACGCAACTGGTTCAGCATGTAAGAAACCCAGATATAAAAATCAAAGGGGCTCAAGTATGGTGATCGAGATGGCCACTTTCAATATCTTTTGCAACATGGAAGCAATTAATGTCACGTAATGTGTTATGTAATGTATCAGTATTAATTGCGGACTAATCGTTCATCTCCGGACAAATGTCTCTCTATGACCATTCTTGTTCCTATCCCTCTGAGGAATCATCCCTTGAAGATTTCCCCCTGACTTAATATTCCCTCTGTTTATTCACCTAATGTTGATGACGATGATGATGGTTGACTTGGCTACACACACGGCGTGGGCAGCGATGGCATGTCAGAAACGGCGGTCAGAAACTCCAACCGGTCCTCGGACATTGAGCTCCAGCGCCTCTCTTAGCTTTCAAAAGCCGTCGAAAGTGGTCGAAAGCCACTCTGTTAAGACGCTCATTTACCATCTAAATGTATGGTTCGATGAGAATGTCCAAGCTGTGGCATGTGGTGCAATATTTTACTCACGACGTCCTTTAAAGCAGGTAACCAGGTCCCAGTTGACTTATAGTGTTTTACGTGCTGTCTACATTCTGGAGATTTATAGACACGTAGCATTTTCGGTATTGAGATGTTAAGTGTAATTAAGTGTTTTTTAATACAATTTTAAGTACATTGGATCATTTTATCAAGCGTTTGCGGAGATGTAAGTGATTAAAACTGCTTTTAATTTAACATATGGTTATTTTCACGCCAGGTAGTCTTTGGTCCATCCTTGACAATTTACAGAATTATGAAAATTTGGAAGCAAGTGTCTCGTAGCACGAAATGACACCGTACAAAGATATTTATTTGAATTAAAATCTTTTATCGTTAGTTTCTTTCATCACATTTGCTTCCCCATTTGAAAATATTGCGATTTGAAATAAGAAAAGATTGTTTCCAATTATTACGATTATTGGATTAAGTGATGTTTTATCCGAAAAAAAGAAAGAAAGAAGGAAGAAAAAAGAAAGAAGGAAAGAAGGAAAGAAAGAAAGGAGGAAAGAAAGTTTAAAAATATTTTGTACATGAATCACGCTTTCTTGAGTAATACACTTCCTTTAATCATTCTATTGATATTATTACGTAGGTTAAAAAAAACTTAAATAATTTTTTATTTAAACATTCCGATATATTGATGTCTCTTTAATCAAATTACTTTAAATATTTGAGGTATGGCTGGACCTGATATCAAGCCAAATGTCTACTTACTACTATCCAGGTACGTGGGAAATAATTGCAAACATAAAAAGTCAGACATATTGAAAGCGTATAACAATTATAATATTTTCAAGGAACTTTTTAAATAGACTAATTTTTATGTCAAATATTACAATAATATGACAGGAAACGATAATTCTATCAGCATTTAATGATGTATAAAAGATTGTTGAGTCCTATTATAGTAGACCTGTGAGAATCATATAATGCATTTATTTATTTTTTATTTGCTTTCCAACTGTAAAGTTTGTCAAGAATATACGTTATTTATGGTGTCCGATAAAGTCTAACCAGCCACATCGGTAAGTCCACAAAAGAACGAGCAGAATAAGATAAAAAACAATATGAAGATTAGTGGAAAAATATTTCGGATATTAATGTATTGTGTGGTAAATGAAATCGTAGGAGTTTGTGAGGGAAATTGAAAAGTGTCAAGCCAAATGAAACCCATTCAAAGTACAAGTTTAAGGATAAGTTTCTTTCGGTGAAAAGAAAATGACAGGAAGAAAATACAACCTAATCGTGCTAAGTATGGAAGAAATCTTGGTACAGTACGAAAAAGACTAACATGTAATAGTTATATTGGAACTCATGTATAAAATATACTATTTTTTGGATAATAAACAAAACTACATTGTAATTTTTTAGAAGTAAAAAAGAAAATGGAATGTGTTTCGCTTCCATTTTGTGACAATTATGATAGTTGTGTATCCTATTTATACCCGCTTTTCGTGCCCAAAATGCCAAGGTCTGGACTTGACACAAAAATTGCTCAAGGTGGCAGCTTTAGTCTGAAAAATCGTAAGTATATCTTTTGGTCTTTTTCAGTTAGTTTTTGGGTTCCCATTAAGAGTTCCTATGTGAGTCTAAACATGACCACGTTTAGAATTCTCCGATGTAAGCGGCATCCAGGAATATGATACGCCGTGTATCAGGCGTTGATTACGACACTCGCAGTCGCAAATACTGAAATGATCTTGAAAGCTGGAAGGTCCCAGAAGGTACCGGAGTGAAACATTCGCTTGTGATGTTCCGGAAAATTCCCGAATAAACATCAGTAGTCACGTACTCCTCGTCAGACGTTGGTTGTTACGGAGTCAACATGTAGATTGTAGAAGTAAGCAATAATTCTGATAGAGTTAAGTCTTCAAGATATCATATCCTCATTACAAAATTGTGATTATGATGAGTAACAAATAATTACATTATGTTAATGTCTAATCTAATTGAATGATGTCTAATGAATTACCAGGTTCAATTTTTGGGAAATGACCTTGTTTCAGATAAGTTCTGAATGGCGCCAGTATGGTAGTATTACGTTGAGCTGATTTTCATTTGCTGAGTGTTGGTGATTGCCATGTGACTTGAATCAAAATATTCAGTGAAATATTTTCTTGGCTATTAACTTCAACGAGAAATGGGTCTCTTGATATTCCTCAGCAAAACCTTGGATTCAACTTCTAACGATGTTGAGAATCGGAGATTACTGATGGTTTGGATGATAGAATAAGATATCAATGGTATTCTTTGTTAAATTTTCTCCAGCACCGTATAACTCTTGATTCGTTAGGGAAGAAAATATCGACCATTCATGAGCATTGGTTTATAAGTCTTATTTTATTACAACGTGGTGGGCTCCAACGACTCTTCTTACATCAAATGCAATATTCATTCGGATGACTAATGTTCGATCCACTTATTATTCGATCACGACTATGTCATCGTTCAATAACGTCAAGTAGATGAAATATGAAAGGAGACGTTTTTAATTTTTTTTCAATCTAATAACAGACACTCTTGCATACTTAAATAAACAAAATAAATTTCTGATGATAAAACAGTAAAGAAGTTAAGTTCTTGTATGATTGTTGTGTCTTATGATTTTATGTGTACTCAACTTTGGCACGGTTGTGTACATTAATTCTGTAGCCCCATCCTGGCCCGGTTTTTCTTTTCCGGTTTTCCTTCGGGTAGAGGCGGATTTCTTATACAGGTTCTCTAGGCTTTGTCTAAGGGCGTGTTTATTGTAAAAATAAATCGTGAATTTAGTGTTATTTCAATTCTCTTGATTTTTAAACACTATACTCAGAATAATCTATAGCTCGATAATAATTTGTACATGTAAAATAATTTTTTTGTGATAAATTACAAACATATTGACATTCTATTAGTATTATAACTCGTAGTTACCTTTTTATCTTTTCTAGGAATTTTTGCCGAAAGTTTTGAATCCACCTCTGCCTTAGGGCCCTTAATCGGAGTTGATGGGATGGTCCCTTGCTTGTTTCCGGAGAGTAAATTAGTTTATTGTCCTCCACGTGGTCAAACGCAGTTTGTACTGCTTTTTTGACAATACATTTATTTATTTATTTATATTATAAAAATCTTTTGAAACTTTTGTACGGCAACATCGGTTGATATGTACTCGTATCTACGTTAAGAAATCGGAACAAATATATCCTTTCTGTAACAGTAATACCACTAACAAACAATATAAAAACTTATCATCGAAGAAAACAAATGAGAATCAACTATGTTGTATTGAAAGTCAACAACGAGTGACAAATAAGACAGGAAGCAGAGAATTGCAACATAGGAAGAGGCTAGCAAATGACAAATCGCAATGCGATTTCAGCCAACGTCCTCTAGACTCTGTATAGGTAATCCAGGTGTACTATGTGAAAACCAGGAAAAATAAAAAAGACTATTGGAAATATGATCACCGCTAATAAAACAATACAAATTTCATCATTTTTTTTAATTAACCAAAAAAATGTTCAGTGTTTTCTCCAACCATATGTATTGTTCATTTGTTTCTGTGTGCTGAAGGATTTTTTACTGTTTATTCCATAAAATTATACCATAATTTCATTAAAATATTCCATAAATTATGCAGTGGTATAGCCATGTTCTGCATGTCTTAGTATTCTTAGGGCTCTAATGAACTAGATGTTGGCGAGCCGTAAAACCCCGATAATTTGTATTATTTCGTTTTCGTATTAATAAAATAAAATATTTTGTATAATGCCAAAACTTATCTATAAGCTGAAATACCTATGTCACAATTCTTAAAATAAACTTAATAAGTTCGCTGCAACAGAATAGAATCAGTTGGAGTAAAATTTTTGTGAAAACCATACTAGAATGTTATTATAACCCCTTCCGAAAGTCTGTAAACGTGTACTAATTTGGAAGCTTTGTATAATTTTTCGGCAATATTTGCAATTTATTTATACAACAAGTATGTGACAAATAATTTGGTAGGTATAATAAAAGAAAAATACAAGGAAGTAAAGTGTTCACTCAATAATAACACTATGAATTGTGAAAGCAAAAGAAATATTAAAACAAAATATATAGTTTTAGCTTTACGATGTGCCTCTCAAAATCATGAAACTAAATCAATTGGGTAGTGGCGTTTAACGCGTCTTCTACGTCTCGTATGTTCGCTGTTATCGAGTGTAGTTCGGGCGAGGAAGTCTGCGTGGAATCAAATGAATTTACATGGACAGAATACATTGAAACATTACTTACTATTTGAATTAAATTGAATTTATATAGAAAGTTAGAATTTTTGACGCAAAAACAAAAGTTATATTGCGGGAATATCCCTTAGTTGCTGTCAGTATATTCGTATATATACATTTATACTATATTAATAGTAATTAAAAATAGAATTTAATGGGAGATCAATTACAGACTTTCGGAGGGGTTATAATAACATTCTGGTATGGTTTCCACAAAAATTTTACTCCAACTGATTCTCTTTTTAATGGGAGATCAATGGAAAACGATTTATTTACTTTTCGGTCGCTGTAAAATAAGATGATTTAGAACTGAATCATATTTACTTGCATAATCCTTTATTATAGTTTCTTCACCATTCTATATTTTGTTATAAAATAATTTTGAAAAAATCCCTCCAAAAGTAAGACAAGAAAGAAAGTAATAAGCTGTAAATGTATCAATTATTTAATTGATGTAAAACATCATATACGTTTCGAAGTAAATATTGGTCTTTTTAGTGGTTTAGCAATCTTTATAATTACGTGATAATTCTAGCACACACCTCGTATAAAACATTTTGGTCCTCCTCTCCACGTATACTTATGAAAGCGATTTATCAGAGAATTATGGTCCAAACGCGCTGCTTCTCTTTCAGAAGGGCGGAAGCTTGCCCGCCTCTCGTAGGCATCTTGCTCCGAAAGACCCCTAGGCTCTTTTCCTCTTTTGCGGCTGTGGAGTGCCAGGCCTCTTTGTTTCAAGAGCGCAGTGATTTATACAGGGGCCACTATAAACACAATAAGTGTCTCGGGTTCTTTTGAGCAGTCACGTTAAGGACGAAAAATATGGATACTTAAATTTGACTTTTAAAACGAAAACATTGCGTCAAACATAACGGAACACATTGTTATCAATGCAATCGAAAGCTTGTTATGTTAAGAAAGGCTATTACTGTGTTTAATGAGATTGGTCTTCAAGTATTTTATCACTCATCACTCGAGAGTAAAAGATTATTATTGTATTTGTTTCTAATTTAAACTGCTGAAAAATATTTTTTCTTGATCAACATTTAATAATAATAATAATTTAAATAATTAAATGCAGATCATATATTTTTTTTCGTTAAAACGGATTGAGTATTGGAAATTGATCTTTAATATAACAGTTTTTATCATTACCATGTTATTAGACATATATTTGAAAGTTTTCAATTCGGGTTCAGTGAGAGAAGGGGAACCATTATCCTGTTTCCTGATAAAATTGTCTTATCAATATACTTTCCAATAATCTTTCCAATAATAATTATAGGACTACTTGTTTATCTCAAGGTATTGCCTTGAGCATTCATGAGAAACACCTGTGAGACTCGTTTTGTATGTAAGATATTGATGGTTCCCACGTGCTTCATCTGTGAGTATTACGAAATATGAACACCAACGCACACAAACATAACGCAACACCGAGCACGAAAATTCATTTCCAGTCATTTAATTAAAATTATAGTACTAGATAAATTTATTGTCAATGTAAATATTCAACCGATAATTTGGTATCACACAACCATTTTACAATGTATATACAATGTATATACTAAGGAGAGAAAATAATTTGACGAATCCAAAACTAAAGAAAGATAAGAGAGGTGTTATATATGGATAGGAGAACTGAAAACTGCTTCTAAGAACTAAGTTTCATCTAACATTGATTTTAGTAAATTAGCATATGACATGGAAGAAGTTTGTCTACAAGTTAAAAACACGCTCATAAAATTTTAGTATTAGTACCACTTTAGCAAATACATGTCTTAAACATATAACGTAAGCTGTCCTAATTTAGGGAGTATTCCCACGTCGGGAAGTCAATTTTCTCGGATGCATGACTTTCTGCGTCCTACTTGAATTTCTGTGAAATAAGGAGGCGGTCTTGTATCTTTGTGCGCGAAAGCAAGTAGGGGAAGGTGGGATAAGACGGGGACCTTAAGGAATTACACCAAAAAAGGGACTAATCTCAATTGAACAAATTATAAACTTTTATTAGAAAACAATAGGACTTTCTGCTCCTTAATTGTAACAAAAAACACAGACATAGAATTCTTCTTGTAATAATAACTAAAAAAAACCAGAAAGTACGAAAGTCCCATCTTACCCACCCGTGGGGTACGACGGAGAAATACCCGGGGTAAGATGGAGTATGACACAATTAGTCGTCTCTATCTTCACAAACGGGATGGATGTGGATAACTTCTTCGTCATTGTCTTCTACTCCGGCACAGCCAGAGTATGTCCACTTACCACGCATTTGCCATTGATCTATCCTTCTTCCGCCTCTGAATACAAACTCTGTATCCTCCTCTGCCTTACTCTGTGATTCTTTAATCACTTGCTTGGCTTTACTTTTTGGTTTTTTAATTCTTTACTTCTTTTTTACAACAAATATTGAGATTAAATGAAAGAAGGTAAAGATGTTCAGAATGAGCGGACGAGATAGGGTTCCTCAGTACCCCATCTTTTCCCAAACAAAAACGAATTTTTTGAGGTTATAACACGGAAGTTACCCGAATTATTAATTGAATTTGATGCAGTAATTAAACGTGTTTCACGAAAAAAATGCACTACATATCCTAAATATAATACTTTAATACAGACACGCGTGTTACATGTCCCAAAAATGAGATCGAACTAATAAATGAAAATTTAGTTATAAAATCACGAAGCGCACACACTCCACCATGTCTCATGTGGCACTGAAGAAGTTCCCAAAAAGGACGTTCTATTGCGTTAGCAGCACGTTAATAATAATTTCATGACGTTGATTTTGCTTGTGTCCCCGTCTCACCCCACTACTCCTTTTATACCACCTTCCCCTAGAGACTGGACAGCAAAGTGGCTAGTGCTTTTAGTTTTTATTCATGCTCGATGTTTTATTAGGGCTAGCAGTTCACTGCGGTATCTCTTGAACCGTGGTACCTATTTAAAATGCACTGGTAGATTTTAGTTCAGTAATAAGCAATTCTCAAGCCCATTGTTCATGGGTTATGTTTTAACATGAGATGGATCCAGAATTGGGGTGCAATTGTTTCTACTTCGACTCCAAAATTGTGCCAGCTCTACATTTCTCCACTTTTTAAATTTCCAGATGGCCCCTGAAGAGTAATGACATTCCGAGAGAATGGAAGGTGATGTCAACTCTGTGAAAAAATTGTATCTTTTAGAAAAACATGGTCCTAGCTGCAGAAATGATGATAGTAGTCCTTGCGAGAAAGAAGTTGTCAAAAACATAGAAGAATAGACAAAAATATTGAAGCAAACAAAAAATATAAAAATGTAAAGGTTCTTAAGCAAAGCTATTAAAAACACTGAAATGAAATGAGAAAACAATATAAAAATGATTAAAAATAAATTCGTTCGTAAGTTGAAAGGTAGCTCAACTGAATATTAAAATTGAAATTTTAGTATTGCATTGCGTTCGTTACTTGTAAGGGAATATTTTTCCACCATTTTTTCATTATTCAATCAGAATTAGAAATGGAAAGAACTAGCAATTTTAATATAATAATAATATGTTTATTCAACATCACATATCTCTTACACAAACATCTTTTATTTCGTCTGAATTCCTCTGAATGAATGAAATTTGCCCCGTCTGTGAACATGATAACTAGGCTTGTTTGTGTGATTTTTTCACTTTTCTTTCAGTCAGTTCTGTTACATGTCGTTGTCCTATACGTCTTCACCACAGCGAGTTGACACAAAATGAACCACCTGTATATCTTATCTCTCTCATCCCGTCCCATTGTTTTTCTTGTCTCGTTTTCTATTCTCATGTCTTCGCGTGTTCTATTTCCAGAATATCTCTTATTTCTCCTATCTTTGTTATATATTCTGTATATCCCATTTAATTCCTTTCACTGTAAGAAATCGCCATACTTTTCATATTTGTGTCTCCTTTCTCTTTTAACCTCTTTAAAATAGTCCTCTCTCCCATAGCGTGTGATCAGCATATTCATTTTCTTTTCTACATATGCACTATATATTATCTAGTATATGATATATACAAAACTAAATGCAATTTTTGGGTGTACAGTGTCGAAGAGTGTGAACTTATGCTGTCCTCTAAACGTAGGTTTCCACGGCCGAAGTTAATACATACTTGTGCGGGACAAACCAATTCTCGGTAAATAGATGTGCCAACGTTTCAACTATCTTGCTGTGGACATATCAGAGTCGAACAGACCTAAGTTGCTGTCGTACTCTTTTCTCCTGATCAACTCAGGTCAAAATGTTGGTAGTACGTCTACTGACCAGATGCGGTTTGTCGCGGACAAGCAAGTGTATATAATGCTGTCCTGTTTGTAAGCCCTTAAATTCGAAAACGAATTTTATTGAAGTCGCATATGGGAGTCCCTGCCGAGAGGGGTCGTAATCGGAGCGCAGTCTTCGCTCTCGCGTAGTAATCCCCGCGGGAAACACCGTATCTCTTCCTGCACCATGCAAATGTCCGTGTGCGACATCCTCTTTGTGGTTCCCTGTAACGCATTCCGCGTGAACATCTTCCCTCGCAGTATTTGGAGTCTTATTAGATGAATCATGGTTGATTCCTGCTCTTTCGTATACATTTCTGAACCAACGTCAAGATTACGTTTTCAGAGTATTATGAGAGAGAACCCTGGAGAAATATTTCGAAACGTTACTTTTGTAAGAATTTTCTCAAGCAAAAATACATAACTTCAACACAGTTATGAGTTCATACTAACAATTTAGACTTTACATCTATTTAACTGCTACACAAAGAAACTATTCATTCAATTCATTTGTCATTAAACGTAACTTCTTTCTGGTTTGTTTTGAACGATTATATTTTTGATAAAATTTCATAATTGTATTACATGCCTGTTAAATGAAAAAAAATTAAGATGTCACGAAAGACTGACTATAAAATTAAAAATGTGTTTCTTACTCATTGTGGCCAATCCAACACTAATTGAGTATAATTTTTGATGACATGTGCTTTTTCTGCATTCCAAGAGTCCTCACCATTTTATACGATATTAGTGACCCACCATAGCTTTGCACAGGAGTTCTTGTTATGTTATACAATAGCTTTTTAACACTATCTAATAATTTAGTGTAAGCAAAAATACCACGCGTAAAATATTTTTTAGGGACAGTGTCTTTATTGACCGCGTTATATGTAACGCGAGTTTAGAATGACCTGTGTAAAATCTAGAGAATTCAACAAAATAATACGATTTAGAGGTATGGTGATTTTTATCTTAGTTAACTGCACAAAAAGAGAGCGTTTAAATGATAAGGATTTACTGTCGAATTTACTCTTTAGTTGAAGAATTTTAACACGTGAATATTAATTCTTTTTCGTCGACAGTTTAGTTTAACCTTGGTGGACATATTCTGAGGTGGACTAATTTTGTAGAACTACTTGAGGTAAGCATTATTGTCTTACATCGCTATCACGTATCTCTAGCCAATTTCTTAGCGCACGCAACATACATCTCCGGAGATTGATTTTACTTCCAGAATTCATCGACAAAGATTGGCTACTTATGCAAAATATCCGATACTTAGACACATAAATCTTCTTTGTAAAAAAGACCATCAATCGGTGAAAATTGGAATAAAATCTTTTCCAAAAATACTTAGAAAATAATTCACAGAAAGATAGATGTGACGGGGAACATTGTTTTATACTATAGTTTGCAAAGATTTATCGGTTCATTCCAGTTTTTACGGCAAATTTCTCACTTCTGACACTACCTGACTCCCACGTTCGGCGCCAGATGACCTCTCTTCTGGCGGCAGGCACGTCATTCATGATTCCATCGTATCCAATATGATTTGATGATATGATTGTTCTTAAGATTTTCTAAAATTGAGATACATGTATATTTGCTGCTATGTTAATTCACGGAAAGTAGTTACTTGAAAATATCTTAATCGGTCCATTATTTTTAATACAGTAAAGGTGATAGTTAAAATCTTTTCTTAAAGAATATTTTAAGGCATTTAAAATTTTTATTTTTGTTTATTATAATTATTATTTCAAAAATTATGGTTTCTAGTGGCTTCATTCACCGTTCTTACATCATGTAAATCCATTTAATTTCACTACTGGGTTATTGTGCCAGATATTTTCAGGACAAGAACACATCCCTTGTACATATCTATCAGTATGTGTGTCTTTTTTCGCGTAATTGACTGTGGGATGATTTCATCTATGTTGTCAGTTTAATGCGCACTGAGTCGAGTTTTCAATTGTGTTTACTTTATAATACTTTCATCGACTTTTGTCAGCCTAAGGCATAAGTATTGAGGATAGGATTATCAGATCAATATGTAAAGTGTAATTAAACAATGGAACTTTCGACATTATTATATCGTATCGTTTTGTGATTAATGTATTAACATAAAGATATCTTCCTTTGTGTGAACTGTTTGCGGAAGCGTGCTTTTGCTCGGAGCGCAACACTTTATTGGACCAGGTTCTGACCAAATAATCTCCAAATCATAACGGCGACTATATCTTCCGTCACCTTTGGCTCCGTCACACCAATCACCTCCGCCGCGCCGCTGCTGCCACCAACGATCTCTAGCGGCATCGCTTGCAGGTGGAGGCGACCGCTTATTCCTCGTCGGATCGCGACCTCTGCGTCGTTGTTCTTTCGAATGCGATCCCATGCTACGTCAGTCGTCGCAACGACGTCGTTTCTATGACTTGTGGTCTTCCTCTTTGGGGAGAGAAAAAGGAGGGAGCAATTGCCACCAGGTGCAACGTAAGTGGAGCGACAGAACACGGAGTGAAAATGAGAAAAATGTGAAGTGATAAGAAATAATGTAATGTTCTTGTTTCTAAGAATTTATGTACCCCATTAAAGTAAGTCAGAAATCAAGGTCTAAAGTTAAGAAAATATATTTTCTTTACAATAGAAGAGGAATAATAGTTCATCCTGTCTTGAAACTAAACCAGAAAAAATATTAAAGTTATTGAACTTGGGAAACAATTGATATTGAAATAGAGTAAGGCGCAGTCATTTCAGTACATTGGGACGTGTGTACGCGGGACATTTGTGAAACGCGTAAAAATTGTTTCATAGTAACACGTTTCATGCAATGTGTAATAAGGACGAATTGTGTAGGAGTCTAGTGAGAAATTACGAGTAAATTAAGATTAAATGAAGTAAAGCTAGAAATTAAGATCGATTAAATATATAATTTAGCTCAAGTAAATGTAGAAGACACATGGGAGAGAAAGTCAAAGTGTAAATAAAATTGGTTTCCGTTTGAATCGATGTGGCACATAGTGATGGGGGCCGGAAATATTCCGCTTTGCCTACATCAGCGACCATCAGTCGGTAGTCAGCATAGGTGGTCTCCGAGAAAATTATCGTGTTTTCAGAGAAACTTTGGAATTAATTTAAACTTTTATTAATTATAAAGCTTAGAATTATAATATAAGATGTGGGGTTCAAGAAACGCGTTTTATTGGTGTGAACTATGCCTAACTCACTATTAAATTTGAAATATTAACAGTTCATTCCAAAAATAAGATCAATCGATGCATTGATTTTAAAAAAGGTTAAATATCACACCATCCTGGTCAGAATTTTCCCCACCCTGACCTGGGTTTTTCTATTTTACTTGAGTAGAGGTGGATTTATGAATAGGCTGGAATGTCAAGAACATTTTTTTCAAAATTTTACTGATGTTAATCTGTTCGGTTTAATTTGTACAACGAGTAGACAAAAAAGATAACCCATATTTATTAAATAAATTTCATTAGAACTATTAAATCCGCCACTATCAGTGGCCTTCAAAGGAATTGATGGGATGGTTGTTTCCGGAGAGTAATTTGTTATTGGATCCCACATGGTCATACACAGTTTGAAACTGCTTTTTTGACAAAAAAAATTTATTCATAATGACAACTTCAATTCAACGATGACATATTCAATTACACTATGTTATCTCGAAATCTGTTCTAACTATAATTTATTATGCTATTCCACGGAAATGAGATATTTTACAAATTACATGATTAATTGGTTTAGTACCTTCGTGGTAATTAATCTGCAAACATTTACAAATTTTAAGAAGTAAGAATGTTGTTGACCATGTGAATATTTCGACTTGGTCATTATTTAACGTATATAGTCCTATACACGAACTACAATACTCTGAAAATGTCTTAGGATATAAACTTCAATAATTTAAACCTAAAACTCATAGGGAAATAGCCATGTCTAGAACCGCTCTTAGTTTTTGTGATCAGCTGATGTTTTGTGAGGTTAGTATCAGGCAGCCTTTGTGTCAAAACAAAAGTAGATGTAATGGAATTGGGAGAGTTATACATTCAGTTTTTACTGAAGAAAAACAATTTATTTGGATCAATTATGTTAATTTACTTGCGAATTAAGGAAAATGTGAGTAATGTTAAATTAAATGGCAAGGTTCTCATGAGAAGCAGAAATGTGTGAATTATTCAAATACATTTGATTGCAATATCTTCTTTAACTCTTCAATTGCAACATTAAATTCGACGATTGACAATATATGTTTCTAATTACTACCATAAACTATGTGGAGTCTAGCATCAAGTTAGGATAAAAATACCCAAAAGGCAGACTCATATTGTTTAAAATACAAACATTCCGAGTTATTCATTTTATCCTTAATAAAGTTGCATGAACATGCAAATTGTCTCATTGTAAACACTGAAAAAACAGTGCCTATGTCATTTCACAATAGTATCACCAAATCTATACCCCAGGTTTCTCATTCTTTAAACGGAACACAATTAAAAACTGTTACGAATACAAAATTCTTGGGTCTCCATATTCAAGACAACCTCAAATGGAACGTTGATAATATTAATTCCCAATTCAGCAAATTGTGTTACGCATTACGAATATTTGTTAACGCAGTTAGTCCACGTATTTCCCGTTGCGTATATTTTGCAAACGTTTACTCCCATTTACGTTACGGCATTACTTTCTGGGGCAATTCCGGTCAGAGTATTTAAACTTTCAGAATTCAGAAAAGGATAGTTCGGATAATTTGTAAATCTCACCCCCGAAACTCTAGTAAACCTTTATTCAAGGAATTAAATATCTTTACCCTGCATTTATATTTATGAAACAGTTGTGTTTGTTAAGACCGAATAACTGAAGTGCCACTCTTGCTTCATACGAAACAGTCTCGTTCACGAACACAATACTCGCAATAGTAATAATATTCATCGACCTAGAGTGTCAACCACTCTTTGCCAAAAAGGACCATACCATTCGGGAATCGTTCAATATAATTCCCTCCCCAAGAATATAAAAGATATTATGAAATTGAATCTCTTCAAATCCTCGGTTAAAAACTACCTCCTGCACCAGTGCTTCTACACTGTAAAAGAATTTATTGATTTTAATAAAAGTTAAATCCGTCTTGTACTTTATCACGCCATTGCTGTAGAACTTTTTAAATAACTTATAACAATTTCAAAAACTATTTTCTTGCATGATTGTGTTGTCTTATGGCTCATATTAATTTAGTTTTATGGCGTGATAAACTCAATTTGGCACAGTTGTGTACATTAATTCTGTAGCCCCATCCTGGCCCGGGTTTTTCTCCGGTTTTCCTTCGGGTAGAGGCGGATTTTTTAAACAGGTTCTCTAGGTTTTGTCTAGGAGTATGTTTATAGTAACAATAAATCGTGAATTTAGTGTTATTTCAATTCTTATGAATTTTAACCACTATACTCAGAATATTCTATAATTCGATAATTATTTGTACGTACATGTAAATTTTTTGCGTAAAATTACAAACCTATTGACATTCTATTAGTATTATAACTCGCAGCTAACTTTTTGTCTTATCTAGGAACTTATGCTGAATTTTTTTGAATCCGCCTCCGCCTTAGGGCCCTTGATCGGAATTGATGGGATGGTCCCTTGCTTGCTTCCGGAGAGTAAATTAGTTTATTGTCCTCCACGTGGTCATACGCAGTTTGTACTATTTTTTGGCAATAAATTTATTATTATTATTATTATTCATGCGTAGCAGTATAATCCCAGCAGGTGATCAGAAATCTCCATCTTGTCCCATCAAGTTTGTTTTTGTTAGATTGACCTATGACTTCCCACTCTAATATGAACTCTAGTAAAGAAATAATAAATTCTTGAGTTATATTTCACAAAGCTTCTATAATTTTAAACCACTTGCAAACGAGGAGGGATTGTTTTTTTCCTTGGAAAAATATTTGAGATATCTGAGAAAATATTAATATTGGAGATGAAGAAATATTGTTTTATTGGAAATATGTGTGAAAATGTTATGGACGTGTCTGTCATGTTGGCATGCTCGTTTGGTAGACTCATTCTCGCTGAGATTACAGTGTTGTGTTTTAGTGTCATTTCACCACCTCTCTACATTTCACATTCTTTCCTGAATATGAGTAAGTTATTCCTCTGTGCAAAATATGTAGTATAATAGAAATATTTGATTCTTTAGGTACGTGCATTTCTTTCTCATTGGACCATTTCAATTTTATGTCAAATTTCTTGGAAATGATTTTGCATATTGAGTAATACGATTTTACGAATTGCACGTGTGTTGCTTAACATAAGTTTTACTAATTAGCCCATATTTTATAAAGAATGTAGAATAACTGGTTTATGGTGTAATAATACCAGTTCTGCTTCTATCTGAACGACACATGCCCATTTTGCCAGTGCTCTGTTTTTATATCCATAAAGCACATTCTGTTCACTAGGTTATCATTCAAGTGCAATCAATTATTTTAACACAACTTAAATATTTAATTACAACTTAAATATTTTCATGTTGCTGTAACGCTGAGATAATCCTAAAAAACAATATAAAAGATAATAAGAGATTCTTCGGGGACGATTTTCAGGTCTTTTATCCTCTAGTTCTAGGATTACTCGTGTCAAAAATAAAAAAATTAAATTGTACAGAAATGCAAGTATTTGAGAACTTTTTCGATGTCCGTTACGTTCCTCATTCCCTTGAATCGAAACAGCGTGGAATATGATATCGCATGTGGTTGTCGTTTGTCTACTCCATGACCTCTTTCTGCTCGGATGGCGGCAAGAGGTTGATGTCGTTGAGCGCACGCACCACGAGAGCGTCAAGTGGTATTCAGCGGGTCGTAGTTGATAAGAATTAAAAATAAATTCACACCTAAAATTCACGGAGTTGTTAATAACAACAATTACTATTATAATTTACGGTTTTGTGTTTCTTACCACACTTTGCAATGCATTTGAAACGTGAATTTTCAGTAGTCCGTCATAAATTTTGGTGAGTTCATAAAGTAATTATTCTATTTCGTTGGTACAGACACTACGTTGAATTCACATTTCCCAAACTACATTTTAATTGAAATTTATCGGTTGTATCAGGTTTAATGCATGAAATTGGCACTTTTTGAGAAAGTTTTGTAAATGTTTGGTTATATTTATAGATCACACACATGTATTATATAAGGATATTATATACGCATATAATCTTAGATAGTGTGAGTACTTGTGTTTGTTACCTAACGAGGTATTTGGTTGTTCAACATTATCACTATCATTCAATTACTATTAATACTCAAGGGTAATGATAAATTTTCTTTTAGATTGTATTATTAGGCTGTAGAAATCAGCATTTCATGTAAATCAAGAACACTGCGTCCACGTTCCATTACTTTCAGTGATTCTTCGCGAGTGGGCGAAGGGTGTTCGTTCGTCTGGGCGCAGGCGGATTTATTGTGTTCCGGATAGATTTGACTCCTTGTTTTGAGTTTTTGGGCAACCGGCCACTCATGAAGATGCTACATTCGTGACACATTACTTCAACGAAGTGTTTGTAACTGTTATAATTTTGATGTATTATTTAGTGTGTGTATGTTTATTCATTATGAAATATCCTCGGTCTCTTNCCCGAATCGTGCCTCCTGCGTGCCTGTCTCTTATACACATCTAGATGTGTATAAGAGACTATATATATATATATATATATATATCCCAAATGTCGGTTTTTTTATTCAATTTGATTTTCAAACATGTAATTTGTTTACCATGCGAGAAGGACAAGAATAAACAAGTGTGGCGTCACTCATATTTTGTAACCAATTTACATGTATTAATATCTTATAGGCTAATTTTGTATCATCAGTAATATTTAAGCATGGCTGCGATCTCGTGTTAACTGAATATTTTAGCCACTGAAGCTTGGTCCTACTACTTATTACAAAACTAGATGTGGGGACATAATGACACCCGCCAATGGCAGACGAAAAGCTTTAGAAAGTCAAGGTAAACGAAGTTTCTACTTCGCTATTGGTTAATGCGTCGGACACTTTGTGAAACTGGAAGTTTCTCTACTCGCGAGTGGGATTTTAACATGCTTCCAGAAGCATTCATGACCTCTTACGAGTTCCCCTCGGCAATCCGTTCTTGTTCTGCGGGTGTTTTATAAAGGATGTTGGTCTTAAAATTTGTTGTTTTGTCTCTGTGCATATGATATAGATTCAATCAGTTTAAATTAATAATGGAGTATTTTCTAGTCGTCTGACAACTCGCTCTTTTCTGTAAATCTCTCATGTTATTCCTAACCCGAAAATGCGAAGTCGTCGTTGAGGTTGTGAATCTTACAGAAATAATTTTTGGGTTAGCTCAAAGCCTCTTTAGTTTGTTAGTTCAGAAGAGAGCCCAATCCCCTCTGATTCGAGATATCGGAAGATCATGTCATGCAATGTAACCAAATATTGTGTGTCAACTTCTCCGATCAAGGTTTTCCTTCCTGTATCGATGCTAATGTGAATGACGTAGAAAACAATGAATAAATTCGTAATCAAATTTAGTGACTTGGACAGGAAACATAATGTAAATAACGTGTCATAAATGGTTAGCAATCCTTCTTTCCTTCCATCTTTTGTGTCTTCCTATTTTATATTATATGTTGAGAATTGATAATCTGGAATATTTTGAATGTATTGATGTATACTTAAATCATCTTTGTTTATCGCTTAATGATTTTTCTGATTTATCTCCAAATAGTTTGGTTATCGAAAAATATCCACCTTCTTTAGTTTTCAATGTGAGTAAAACGTCTTGACATATTGAGGATATTAGAAATATCTTGCTATTCAAATTACTCCCAACTATGATTTTAATGTTTTGCTTTGATACATGCGTTTTATTAAGAGGGAATAAAATATAACGCGCATTCACAAAAACACATACAGCATCGCTTATTAATGAAACTTTGAGAATACATTCTTTTATGTTAAATTCTCACATATTTGAAGGAGTCTTTAAACTAGTTTTTGTGATGGTAGTAGTTTCCAAATACATCGGGTTGTTATAAAACAACTTGATGTCGACTATGCACTTGTAAAACAAACACATGCATACGAACATATTTTAACGGGGATGCATGATCTGGCAGCGAGTGATCGACCGTCAAATTAGTCCCTGTCACTCGTATAAAATGAAATTCCTTCTTAAACCATGTGTGGAAAGCGAGCTGTCAATCTCTTCTCCCACTTCGCATTGGTCAAACAAGTCATCTGCCAACGCGCAGAATCAGAAAGGCGAATCTTCCCCGCAGCAAACGCAAGCGTTGGCGAGAGGAGAGCAATCGTTTTGGAATATGCATTCGCGATCTTCCACGGTGTCGTGTGTCTCTGCTGTCTGCTGCTTGTCGGCTCCTGCCGCCCACGGAGTGTGCCGCCCCCGCCCGTCCAGCTAAACGTATGCTCTCCAAGCGTCCAGTCACCGGACCTCAAGTCCGCGCCAGAGAGCTGGCTTTCGTTCTAATCCATCAGGCATGCCGAACGCGATATGGGCTTAAGTGCGCCTCATCAGCTGCTAAAAGCTCTCGTACCGGCCGAGGAACGTGGTGAAAAAGGACGAGCGGAGCTGGGAGTAAGTGCAAAAGATAGGAACAGAACGATGGTGACTCGAGAGTAACGATCACCGGAATCCGGACTTCGATGGAGCCACTGGTAAGGAAGGTATTTGTAATCTTGTTGGTGAAGACAATTGCAGTAATGTTGTTATATCTTGAAGGTGGTGAATGTTGTAGAGGAGAAGGGCGTGTAGTAGTCGATAGAGGTGACTTTTACCATGCTCTGTTAAATACGACATTGTGAAGATTTTATTTTCGTTGAAAGAATTGGCTCTCACGTCTGCGTTATCACCAAAATGGCTCTTTAGCGTGACGCCTTCCTTCGCGGAATTCATGTCTGGATCTCAAAAGCGGTGATGCCTTACGAAGTAAGGGCCAGCACCCGTACATGGCTTGGATCCGTTTGATGACAGTGCTGTACTTTCAGGATAGTTATTTCCCGGGATTTCCCTTGTTTAGTAAAATACGAAAAGCAAATTTAGCCACCCCTATTGAACCATACATCGACAAATGGTGAATAGTGAACACAATTTTATAGAGATTAATTATGTGTACTTTTTATGGCATGAAGAAAAAAACAATATTGTCGGAAAAGTGAAGGAGTTTGTACAAGTAAGAAATATACGAATCAACATCGAATATGTTTTTCAAGTTAGTTTAGCAAAATCGTGTAGAGAGCGTTTCTCTATGTATCGTACTACTTATTGGACTGCTGGAGTTAAAATTTCAGTTATATTATGATATTTTCCCTCAACGTCCAGACTTGACTCCCAGGCCTATTCTATTTGTCGGTACCCTGGAGTAAAATCGGCCGGAGTGTCATGATGACTGCATCTCATTCTCCTCTAGGACAAATAACAGTGGATTTCTACCCCCTGGGCACAATCTAAACTCACCCGACGTCGCACGGGTGTTTGAATTAGTGTTTTCCCGGCCATTTCGCACATTTCCCGCGATTATCCTTTATAATTAGAAAATCAGTAGAAAAAATAAATTTATTTGTTTATATTTCCATTGGGAAATAGCGCTCGTTCCTACCTGCCAACCTTGGAGGCGCACGTCTAAATAAACTGCTGTATAATGCTTTCAAGAAAAAATTGTGAAAAGAATGAAGGGTTAAAATTTGAAGTAGTATACAAGTTCGTCTGAATCGTTTCGCACAATTCCATCTAGTTGATAAAATATGCATCATGGTATATATTTGCATACCTGACAAGCATCCTAACAAATAGATAATGGTATAGTTAAACCTTCACTTGAGTAAAGTTGTTGAAACCATCTCACACGAACGTGACGGAACCATAACAAACTCAAAGTTCAAAACGAATGGGAAGCGACAAATCGTAGGCGGGTGTGCCGCAGACTTGTCGCTGCATTGTCGAAAGGAGCGCGCGTAGGTGGCGCTGGTAGGCGTGGGGAGCTGCGACTGACACCTCCTCGCCCCATTCCTCACGACAGCTGTGGCGGCGCGGGGCTCTTTGGGGTCCTCGGGTGCGGACACTTGCGCGGCCCACAAACGACCCGTCGCCACGCCTCCCCGTTCCGAGCGAATGCTCTGCGAAGAAGAAGCTTTTCCCGAACCATTGGGTATACAGGTCGCAAAAGGCGGAAATGAGAGGATCCAATTTGTTGGCCACAACAGAAACCAATGGCTCGCGAGAGATTTTCGGGTGGAGGTTAATCATTAACTCCATAGTAATGGAGTTCCTGTAGTTATCACAGTCGAATTAGAAAGGAAAATACCGTGTTAGAGCTGTGTAACAATCTAAATCGGAGAGTTAGAACTTTGTCACAAGTAGTTGTCTCAAGTTATGAGAATACAATCATCCGGAACTTTTTTTACACGAAATGAAAGAATATTTCTTGGATCGATTAAGTTTACACCCCGAGGATATTATCCTGTTGGGAACGGTATGCAAATTTGACACAACAATCAATAGTGGACAACAATCATTAGCGGATAGTGTCTGATCGACTTATTCTCTTTCTTATTCTTTAAGGAGATGTGTCGTAAACTATGAATTGCTTTAGTGGCAGTAAAATTGAGAAACATACTGTAAGTTATCCTTGGTTGATTTTAAAAACTTTCTTTTTACAATAATTGTTTTAACAGAACCATAAATATCCGAAAAGAGTCTCATTCTAGAGAAGGCATATAATTTTTTATGCAAGAGTACTGGAATTAGATAGGTACAATCCATGAATCCTCCATATCTCTACAATTGCATCGTTATTATTCTTATGAAAAGTATGTACTTAGTTACATTAATTTACGTAACAACGTATACAATTCAAATTCTATGGACTTCATAGTAGTTTCCAAATGTTTGTTGATTTTCTACTTTTCAATTCTTATTTTGTTGGTGTATTTTTAAAATTTGAAGTTTTCTATTCTGTATTGTTATTGCTGTAAGCAATTGTGGTAGATTTACATGCTGTCTAGTTTGATACTTTATATTTAATAGATAATAGAAAGGAAAAAAACTTATCAGCTGCATTTCAAAATTTAAAAAAAACTTCGGAAAATACACTCCACTTTATTAATCTGGAAGTGCACATTAATTTCACTAGCATAATCAAATTTTGCTATTTGGCTTTTGATTCATTACCCAATAACCAAGTCTCTGATAGAAAAATAATATTGCAAGCAGCGTAAGTTAAAGCCAACCAACTGAATTAAAACTAAATTAAAACCAAACAGTTGTCTCTTCATTTGAAGTTCGAACCGTTTCAGAGATGAGATGTTTGGCGAGTAGCATTTAGGCGCCTGTTGACACAAATTTTTTGGACATAGTACATAGTTAAAAGTTTTGGACATATGGCATCTATGATGGATGCTATGACTTTATTGCAAATATTGTCATCGTCTGAAAGCTCCTCAGATGAAGAGCAAAAGTTGTACATCGAATTAATCCTTTCCAAAAGAGAAAGAATTATTAAGATGATGGATTTCGCTTCGTTAATCCGATTATTCTTGTATGATGAACATGTAATATTGCTTATTTTTCATGGGTTTCTTACCCAGTTTCTCGCCTTCCGGCCACTATCTGGGTTTTATGCCTCTTCCTGCTTATTGTCTCTGCTCTTGTATGTCTCGAGACTGATCCTGCTCGACCACCTGTACTATCCCGTCCGTAACGCGTGGTGTTGTGGAACATTTTACTATCTACCGCGTTATTTCAATTGCTTTTCGCATTAACATTATCTTCGTAATGTATTCTTCAAATTGGTGACATCCTTTCTTTGAATGCATTTTGTCCAATCTGTTGTGTCGTGTATTCCTACTTGTACGAACTGTTTTATCCAAAGTGCACGATCTTGTCCAAATATACTGCAATCAAGTAAAAATATGGTCTACGGTATCATTTGGTCTTCCGTATGCACATATTCCATCATCGATAATTTGTCGCTTGTGCCAGTATGCTTTAAAATATCCGTGGTTTGTTAGAATCTCCACCATATGTGGTATAGGTGGAAACCATTTTCAATTGTTGTAGGTGTAATGCACATTCTGTATGAATCGGTACGTATGAATACGATGGCCTTCTGCCATCGTATGTTCCAGCAGTCTGTCAATTCCCGAATAATTTTCCCCTTCCATTCTTTTTCTCCATACTTTATAAGTTTCTCTCCTTCACACACTTCTCCCTTTTTTGCGCGCATTGTATCTTAAGTAATGTTTATCGATCTCGATGTCAACTGGTAGTACACCCAGTAGTACTAACAGAGCCTTTGTCGATACACTTTTATAAGCCCCACTGCAATGTGCGATGCACAGTCTTTGGAGACTACTTAACCGCCGATCTACATGCACTAATTTCGTTCGCTGAATCCACGCTGTGCTGCAGTAAGTTAATATTACATACACATGGATACGAAAAGGCTATTTCTTGACATATTGGTAATTGTTTATTTTCAATTATTATAGTATCGTTAACTTTTGTGGCTAACAATGATCATGCCCGAATCGTGCATCCTGCGTGCAGCAAAGATGTTCCAATTTACTTGCTACACTCTCCCGGTGGAGTGGGGAACTAGCGCGGAGCAGTGTCGTATTTGTCCGGTGCTAGCGGACACTTGGAACAGGGAATGGAAAACGCTCTATGATTGGAGGGAGGTTCGGGGGAGAAGAGCGACTCCAATTGTTATGAAGTCAGCGCCAGTGTGGTAAAGTGTGATGGGAGAAATAAGAGATAATTACAAAATGTTGCTACCATTTTATTGAGTTATTTAACGCATCTTTACTTATATTTGGAAGATAAATCTTAAAATCAGGATTGTCATCCGTACTACTATTTTGGCGTCCCCAAACAAATAACTAGAGAATAATATATTCTTTGATATTACACACAATATGTAGTTTTTAAATGAATATTATATTTATTATCTTTGAGGTATATTTTTTAAAGAATT
>NNCF01127001.1:657219-683879 GCA_002313205.1 Laupala kohalensis | reverse complement strand
TATATATATATATATATATATATATATATATATATATATATATATATATATATTTATATATATACATACATACATACATATACAGCATAGTCATTGTTTTATAAATAGATTGTGTACATGTTTTGGGATTAGAGACGGGTGGACTAGTGTTAGCACACCTGAGGTCAATGAAAGGTGTCCCGGGTTCGAGTCCCGTTCCGTCACACAATATTCACCTGGCCGCACACGATACAAACTCCGCTCGCCGAATAGATATTCGGAAGTTGTGTTAAAAATGTAAATTTCAATGTGAAGGTTGTTTAAAATACCTTAAAGTCAAATTAAGTGTTACGAACACCGAAAACTCAGTCCACTCCAGAAAATAACTTTAATTAATATAATTACCATAAATGATGCGAATCAGATAATATCGAAACATACACATTCTACCTAATCTAAAATTCCCTATTCAAATTTTGGGCTGAGTAACAATATTTTATACATTATACGAATTATGGCATAATTCAACCACGTAGAGAATAAAGTTTTGTACAATTTTTCAGTTTTGTTTTTGAAGTAATCAGTGATGTCGTGATATAAAATATGGCTTGTATTCGTGTGCCGAATTAGACTTCAAAAGATAAATAGGAAAATTAGTTGGTTACTCTTGGTAATTTTTGAGATTTCAAGCAATGACACAATACTCAATAGCTGTTATTTCCTTAAAAATTATGAATAAAACATTGTTATGATAATGTTTCGTGTTACAAGGTCAGGTAAATGCGATGCGATATTTGCAAAATGTGGATCGAGCATTTACATTTTCTCTGTGTTTTTGTTCGTGGGCTTTGGTCTTTCTGAGAAACATTGGCGGAAACGAAGCGTACAACATCACGTGTTCCGTGCATCCAAACAATTGACATGAACCTATAGAGAACAGCGTTTCGAAAGGAGACTCCAAACATGCTGGAGGACGATGTTCGTTAACTTGTCTGTGACTTTCTGCTTTCTCTAACGGGTCTTCTGCAAAACGAGCCAAATAAATCGTGGGGCCCTCAAATTACATATGTATTCCTCATGAGAGTGATGAATAGGGGAATGTTTCGAATTAACTGAACGGGAAACCAATTACAAAATTTATGTTCCTGTTGTTTTCTTGTTTGTGTGCACTACTTTCTTGATATTTTTTTTACCCATCTCGTATGAATACCACTCTCGTACAAGTCATTACGTCTCAAATCACATTTTAGTTAGTAGTTATTAAATTTGCTTAATTTTAAAAAAAGTAATTAAAGGACGTTTTAAGAAAATAAATTGCCTTTTTATTTAAATTTATTCTATGTAAACAACATTTTGCAAGGATTTTACCATAAATGATCGATCCGAATATTCTTTCTTGTGATGTTTAAAGATAGCAGAGCTCCCTGTTTTTCGGGAGCAAGCAAAAAGTACCATTCCATCAATACTGTCAAAAGCGACCATATATTTGTATATTTTAATAAATAATCGTCAAAAATTAATGGGATAAATCGGTTTGCGTCAGGTTTACAGAAAATGGACTGTAGACAACAATGGATTTTTTAAATTTTCACAAAAATTAATCGGGATGTATACATTTTTACAATATTTTCCGTCGAAATTAAAAGATGAAAAACTGTTTGAAAAGGATATAATCTGAGGAAAATCCCAATTATGGAGAGAAATATCGGATTATCATGTTCATGCTGTTAGTGGTATAGCGCATTTTTTCAGAAATTAAAACACATATTCTGACATGAGAGACTTCACATCTCGTTTCTTAGAGACGGATTTAATGGATTACACTTATCAGAACCGTTGTACAATAATAATGAAAATAATTCTAAGTTGGTCGCCCATTACTCATCTTGACTGAAGAGTAGTGTAAAAGATTCACTGAGGAATTCATCTTTTAACCAATATAAATGTTGTCCAGAAGATTATGTATAACTGCTAACATATTTGAATACATATTTGAACCAAGACTAAATTTGTTGTATTTTTCATATTAATGTCGTTTTCGGAGTTTTCTTACCATACAACATTCTACTAAATATTGTACCAAATTGTACGAGTTTGGCATTCTGAGAAAGTCCAACAATATTTGTCTTTACTTCTTTTTCCTTATTCAAATTTTGAAAGTTGAGTCTTATTCGAAGTCGAGAACGTGAAGATACTTTTGGTTGTGGCTGTACCTGGGAAATAAATAATGAATGACTTACAACTTTTTATTGGACGAATATTATATATTTTATTAAAAGAGCTCACATCGTTTCGACTTGAGGTGATTAAATAAGAAACATAAGAACAGAACAATTGAACATGATATTGAACATAAATCCATAGTAATATACGTGAAACGTGAAAGCGTGTCTGTCTGTTTGCTACTTGATCACGACTAAACCACTGAACCGATCGTGATGAAATTTGGCAAGGTGATAATTTAGATGTCCAGGATTAACATAGACAAATTTTTATTTTTTAAATTTGTGATTTTTTTTTTAAAATAAAAAATGTTTTTTACAATAAATGTCGATAAAATCGGGAAGAGAGAGAGAGAGTTATATTCTTTTACTCTGCCTAAATCTTTAGAGATAGGTGAGAACTATGTTTGTCTCAAAGAGTTCTACAAGTCCGCGACATTATATGTCTATCTACAAAAATTAACCTAAATTATCGATAAAACGTTTTTAGAAACAGAAGTGTTAATATACTTCAATATAAGGAGTAATTTAAGAAGAAAAAAATCTATCATCAAAGTTAATGGATCATTTGTTTTGTGCATTTAACAAAGATAAATAACGTCTTTAAATCGTAAAATTTCATTTTATAATTTCGATTTTACAAAATTTTTAATGAAATACCTCAGAAGCGAAAATTCTACGGCTTCACGGTTCTCGAGAGATGGTGTAGTGTATATAGTCAAGTTTTGTATTAAATAAATAAATAAATTTATTGTCGAAAAAGCAGTACAAATTTGTATTATTATGAATTTGAAAAAATTAGAATGCTGTACCTAATTTTAAAATCAGAAAGTGAAAGTATTTTTAGCTTGCAACATAGATCAATTTTATTTTTCCTGAGTGAAAGATTAGTTCCGAAGAGAAGAAAAATCCCGAGCAACGCCGGGTACTCAGCTAGTATAAATATAAACACAAAATATGTTTCAAGAAATCAGAAACTACACAAACGTGTTATGTCCCTAAAAAGGTCGTAAGTCATTCATTATTTATTTAATTAGATTATATAATGGACTTTAATTGTAGTATAATTTGTACTGGGAAATGACCAGGATGTCGTATGTCGCTCCTGCCGCACCTCCCTTAGATGGACGATGTGTGAATGATGAGAGAGCGAATGTAATGAGTGATTATGTAGGTGGAATGGAAGGCGGGGGAAACGGGATTACTCCGATGAAACCCGCTTTGTCCACTTCTGCGAAGTCGCTAGCGTGCTGGGCAGGTATGATCGAGGGAGGACAGGTATATGGGCGACTTCGTGACGAGAACAAAGTATTAGTGAATCTTGTATTTTGATAATGGAGTGAGCTGAGGTTCACGGCGCGATTATAGCAAGAAAACGAAATTTAAAAAAGATTACATGGGTTACTCGGGATTTGAACCTCCATCACCAGAGTCGAAGGTGAGAGATCTAATCGTGACATTACGTGTCACATTGAATATGAAGTATTATCCTCTAATAAATACATTTGTTAACATTGGGATTTGAAATTTTTGTTTTTGTTAAAATGTTTTCTCCCTTACCCTTGTTCGTTTTGAAAACTTTATTTAATTAACATGCATGAACACTACACTTCATTTAAAGAGACCTCATCCGAGAGTGAGTTTTTTTCTTCCTGTAAAGCTGTGATTCGAAGACTTCGAACACACTGAAGCACTGTATCCACTAATTTTGTTTCCTGACCAAGAGAAAGGTGTGGTAGGAGGAGCAGTCTGAATGGGGCAAGATATAATTTCTCCCACAATTTCTTCGCTCTCTACTTCTACATCTACGTGTATTATTACCTTCCTCTATAGAGGCAATCAGCAAGAAAAGTATTGTAAACGTTCCAATGAAAAGATTCAAGATAACGTTAATTCTTTATGAACTCGTTCCAGAAGAACCTATTTTAAACATTTCGCAACATTGGGCACTGGCTGAACACCTGCGGCCTTTATATGGGTATCCTGTCCCAGCTTTAGAAACAATGTTTATAAATCTAGGAATAATCATACATGAATTTATCATCGAAGTACGTACTTTTAGGTTGCGGGCTCAGCCACAGAAATCGAACCGAAGCTCGAGATTGAGTCTATCGGGACTATGCGAGCAAAACCTCGTAAATGGTTAGTTGGTTTGGAACAGTCCGCTCAATGAAATTCTTGCCGGCCTTGTCTCCATACGTCCTTGTACGTAATACTGAAAGCAATTCGAAATAAGTAGGTGTACGAGGTCAGAAATTACAATACACAGGTTTGTCGACAGTGCGAGTTCAAGCAGTTAGGTTCGAATAACTTGATATAAAGCAGTGCTTCACTGTATAGAATGAAACTCTAATTAACTGTCTGGGGAAACGAAAAGTTGTACAAATAGGGGAGATGCATAGTTTCACCCGACAAAATAGAAGATATCGTACCACGTAACAACGAATTTGATCAGTAAGAAGAATACGATATCCTTTAGAAATGAACCATTGTATGCACTTATTTAGTGACTTCGAATATGTATGTATTTGGTAAACACTTCTTATGAGGTTTGTGTGTATCACACGTTGTATTGTGCATGTATTGGTCTTAAACGTTTTTCTCTACTGAATGGTGAGGGGCATGATTAATTTATTTAATATTTACATAAATAATTCCATTTTTATCTGTTAACAATTTTTCATGTTCCTCAAAATGTTATAATAAATACGGAAATTTAAAGAGGACGTCATCATAAATTACTATCCCTCACTGGATGAAAATCGTAATAACTTTTTGTTAACTTTGAAATATTATTTTTTGGAGTATCAAAATGTGTGAAGTCTGAAGTTGTTTAAAAAATTATGTTTTTTGCCTTAACGTATCCAGATTTCTTGAATCCAGAATTTCAATTTTTTAAGAATGTTAAGGGAGATGTGGGGTAATATCGTGGATTTTCATTGTTCTCAGCAATTTCTAATGTGAAATAATGATCTCAAACTTATCCCTTGAAGCGATGTTATATCCAAGATTCCTAGTGAAATTCTACGACAATTAACGACCATTGTAATTATAATCGAATTAAATAAATAATTAAAGACTTACAGCCTTTTATGAGATCACCTGACGACGACTTAAAACCAGGTCGAAACGTTGTGAGATCTGTTCACTATATATATAATTCGTCCATTTTTGTTGTGGGTTTTAACGGCTCATGTCGACATCAAAGGTCATTGGAGCCCGAAAAACTTGTACAGGTAGGGAAAATGCAGTTACGCACTAGGGAGAGCCAACATGACTCTCCCCGCGTGTGGGACTCGTCGAATGATTCAACCCTACCCACTAAAAACCCTCCTGATCTACAACACACCAAAAACATATCTCACAAATACATGAAAACATCAAATTGAGGGGGGGCAATAATGAGGGGTGCACATAACATGAGGGGGGACAAAAAGTTAGGAGTAGGACAAAAAAAAGGGGGATGAGGAAAATGAAAGATACCCTAGCCTTAATAGCGTCGGGATAGAAAAGAACAATAGGTGACCAAGGGAGGTCAGAAAAGAGAAAGGAAGGAGCATGGCACAAATAAGTGGAAGTAATGCCAGACTCAGCTCGGGGCCCCGTGTTCGCCAAACACGTACTTACTAGATGTAAGTCCCCTGGGAGGTCGTCCATAAAAGATCGCAAGTCTTTCAGTATTTATTCATAGTGAAATATTAGGTTTGTAGTTTCTCTTGTGGCCTAATGTCTATTACACTGCTGTTAAACTAACCCTAGTTGAAAAACTCATTCAAATAAAAACAAAACTATGTTAATAAGTAGGGATCTGAATTCGCCTATTGGAAGCTGCACCACCGGTCTACAAGGATAAGTGAACTTAACGAGCTCCAACCACCGTAGTACATAGAATCACATTTACATTTTAACTTAGGTATTCATGAACATTTGGAATACAAACTAAGTGCTCTTGAGCAATAAGAAGGTTTGCGTGAAGCTACAATGTTTTGACGGAGACTGTATTGTTTTACAGTTTTTGGGACGCGTAATACAATTTGGATATTTCAATTTTATTTTAAGGTTCCTTAAAAACGATAATTTTTTTGTTTACCTGGTGAATATATAAACTTTATGATACATTACTTATGTAACTATTAAGACTATATAAATATTTATTTTTTATTTTAAAAAATATTTTAAGGAGAACAAATTGTTGATTTTGTAACTGATTACTTGAATATTTACTTAGGTTTATAAATATACTTCATTTTTGTATTTTGAATATTTTAACATGTTAATTTTTTACTCTTTCAAGAAACAACTATGTGTCTGGTGTACAAAAATACAGTGTAAAACATATATCACAGAATTCAAATCATTCTTTAATTAATGAAATGCTAAAATATAAAACGAAACAATGTCCCATGGATGAATTTACTTTCTTCCTGTATTTTTACTGACTGCATTGGTTTAATTAAAACTTAGAATAAGTTCACAACGTAAAACACCATAGGCGTATATCTTTTTTAGTTTCTTGTACCTCTAAATCATGATGTGTCAAGTACATTTTTTTTCTCTCGACAGAATATAATCAAACTGATACGCGAGTAATGGTCATAGTATTGTAACATTTTTTACATTTTATAACTTACTTTAGCCTACTATAGATTTAGAAATGGTAAATCAAGTTAAAAGTAAATGTTCATATTCACTAGCCTAGTTTTTTCCTGAAAAATATCGCAGATCTGGGCAAGAAATATTGTCAGAAAAAGTCAAATAGTGTTTTCCAAGCCGGTTGTGTTAGTGTTCAAACTGTAGTTTTATTAGTTATCGAATAAATACTCGTTCACATGTGCCCCACAGATCGGTTTCAGGCATCTCCTTCCTTTTTGGTTAGGATAGTTTACATTTGTTATTAATTTAAATGTAGTTCACATAATTCTGTTTTGATACAAATTCTTTTTAAAGTAAGTCAGAAAAAAACAAGCATATTTTTAGTTAAAGTGGACACATAATTTTTACTTTTAATCCACGACATTACAAACATATTTTTGTCTCAGAAACTGTGTGTTTGATTCACATCAATAAGTATTGGAACCACTACGTTAGAACTGTCATGTGAACCAAGTTTGAACTAAATTGGTTTGTTGCATGGATGTTCCCAGTTCCTTTTTGGTCATCAAAGCCTTCAGAGAGATTGGTTAAACATTAATATTGTCTGTAAACGTGCCTGTGTGAAAACCCTTATCACAAATCGACTAAATAATATGAAATAAACTACCCCTATGATTCAATGCTATTCCTGGACAATTATTATCACACAGTTATTCTCTCAAAAGTAGGAGGCAGATAACAGAACCCATCCATGAGACGATATAGTCGACGTTTTCTGAACTCAATGTCCAGTCCATCACTGAGAATCATGTTTCAACGAAATTCTTCAGCCGTTCGGGTGTAATACATTCACACTCAGTGTGGTGTCCTTCGAAGCAAATAATAGCTGGAAAGTACGACTTCTTCCTTGTTCTCCTCTTCCTTTCATGTATTCTCCTGTCTCGCGTATCCGCGATATTTTTTCTTTGACCCACCCAATATGCAGATTTCCGCTGTGTCCCTGCTTGATTAATTATTCAAACGGAATCAATCACTGCTGGATGTGAGGATTGCAGGAGAGAGAGGACAACGTTAGGAGAAAAGGACGGAGTACCCGTATCATTAGGTGTAAATATAGCAGTGTTATTTGGTGAGCTATAAAGATACGGGGAGAAACTGTGTATAGAAGAAATATGCTGGATAAGTAAGTGGGTTAGAGTTTGGAGAATGTCAGACCCATACGAAGGATAATAATGCTGAAAAGAGGATGTATCAGGGATTCTGGATTCGGCACTCCACAAGGTCTAAGTGGGAATATGAGATTGCTCCTGGATCTGCAAATAAGGGATATGAGGAAAGTTTTGGAAAGTGAAAGGAAATTTAATGTATTTCTGGAATATGCAGATAGAACAGGAATGATTCGCGATGCGTAGCAAATTTAATGACTACATAGTGCAAAGGACCTCGTAATGTAACCTTAAAGACGAGGCGTTCTCATGTTCAATACCAAACGAAATATAAATAAATAAAGAGAGAAAGTAAATATANATATATATATATATATATATATATATATATATATATATATATATATATATATATATATATATGAACTAATTGCTTCTTAATCGCAGATGGGGATACTAGGAATAATGCGGCAGAGAGAACTTGTCCTGAAAAATCCATGCCTTCAATTAATGTATTTGGGAATCGATTGGGACATCGGTCCTAAAAACTTTGAGGACTCAATGGGATCCCTTCCCCTAGAAATGAATTTTATTAACTCATTTATTTTTAAAATGCAGCTTGATTGTAAAATCTCATTACATTGCTTTTCTAAGTTGGTTGGAACAATCTCTGTGTGCACCCCTTGAGATAGTTACGAATGGGAAGATTTACAAACAACTTCATGCTGATGCTCAGTAGGGGCTCTCTAGGCTTTCAACGTGAACAATACGTGATGGAGACACCCATTCCTTGCCCGCGATGTGAACCCAGGTCCTTTGCTTTCAATGGAGGTACTGGACTGAATTTACTGAACAACCAACAGGCCAGCTTCTGACTCATAAAAATAAAATTCTGTAGATCCGTATGTATCGCCATTGACAAACAAAATATCCCAAATCTGATTGCAGCGTTATGGAAGATTACTATCGAAGGAAGAAAAAGTAAACGTTGATGAATTGGAAGAAACTTAACCCGTTTGGGGTCTCCATTGAAATTACATTTTCTTCCGGGTGATTATCACAAGATATTCAACGATAATCGTAGAACACTAGATCTTTGTATTTTCTTTGGAGCCGTTTTGCTTCAAGCGAGAGGCGTTTCTGTAGAGAAATAGTGCTCGACGATTATCGTTGAACATCATTGCGATAGTCGCACCGAGGAAAACGTATCCAGATCGTTGTTGACACGGAAATTGCGACAATCAGTGAAGAGCAGTCGCAGGTCCACAACAGAAACAATGGTTGAAGGGATGAGCGAATTCCAGGAGCCTCTCTGGGACGGCGCATTTCGATCCTCCTCGTTACGCATGCCGCGGCCACAGCCAGCCGCCACGCGCGAACCGCATAGGAATGGACCTGTTAGTCCCAAGCACAGGAACCGTTCACCCGCAAACACTGCGGAGATCGCCGCTGCCGCCGCCGCTGCGCCGGTAATGAGTACCCAACAACAGTGGTCGCAATTAAGACGGTATGCCACCATTAAATTTTGGTTAACACGCTTCGCTGAAAACCTAAATTCATTAGAACGATTTGCTTTGTGGTACTTACACTCGGAGGTTTGCAACTCACTAAAACTTTATGACCAATAATAAAAAAATAATGGATGGAAATTTCTTTCGGGATAATTAAAAGATTTGTGAGTTATTCTTTGTGTAGCGCTCCTCTCTGACCTCTCTGTGATTCGGAGTGTTCTCGTTATTCTCACGAATAAAAATCTCTACAAATTAATAAGTGATTTTACTTGACGCTTGATCATGGATATCGTTGTAAATAAATATTGAATGTTAATAATATACCTGTAATATTTTTGAAAATATTTGTAATCGTAAAAATCCCGTAAGATGTTCATTTAAAATTACAAAAATCAATTGTTCCGAAAAAGAAAAAAATGATATTTTCTATAAGTTACAAATATATTTCATAAGTAATAATATTTTGTTCTCAGTGATACATAACTTTCAAAATAATTCAAAATGTGACGGACGTTAGCGTATATGTTTACGGATGCAGTGTCCAATACATCATTAATTCAACACTCACCTCTCTCTCACACTTTATGTTTTTGCTACTACTGTGTCGGCATGAACTTTAATCGCGAACCCTTCTTTGTTACGCAATCGACTTGGCTAAGACCTATGCGGCGCGGCGCCTGTTACGAATGTTGAGCTCCACCATCTTCCTACGCCAGCTGCTGCGAAAACGGCTGCTCGCGATTCGAACGGCATTCAGAACCATGGGCGCACGGCACGGCGCGCCACAGCGCCACTGCGTGTCAATAACAAAGCGCGAGATGGCGGACCGGGTAGCTGCCAAATGGTGGACGCGACGTGCTTATTCTTACACAGGTATAAAGGTATACTTATTCATGTACTTATACAGGCGGATCTTTGGATGAATATATAATGTTCTATTCATCTCTTGTCTTGGGAAGTTATGGTTCACTATTTTCTTCTTTAGATAACCATAAAATATTTATTTTACCATAGCAAGATAAAATATACAAATATACAATTTACAAACGTATAAACGAAGAAAATACAAATATTGTCAATGTAAAATTAGGTACCCCTTGAGGAAATCCTGTTTTTTGATTTGTTCTTAATCCCCGTTCTACAACTTATTTAAACTTTGAAACAAAATAAATACAATTCCCTATTAAGTGGTTGTGGCACTTTTTCTTAATAATAACCTTGAAAGAATCAGTAGTGTGTTTATACTATATATTTTTTGAATTTGTATTAGACACTATATTAAGAAAAAGTTTAAATTACAACATTCATTTATACTTAAAACAATACACATTAAGAAATTTATGATTTTTTAATATTTTAGACCATAAAACGTAAGTCGGCGTAGTAATTACCCTACGTAATAAAGTTGAATTCCTTTGAAATAGTATAGGGACCTGGATTGTTATCACAGACATTTAAGATAGAGATTTGGTTGTAATTTTAAATCACACTTACTTACTAGGAAAAGTAAATAAATAAATCTATCGTCAAAAAAGCAGTTACAAACTGCATATGACCACGTGGTGGACAATAAACTAAGTTACTGTCCGGGAGCAGGAAAAAGAGATCATCCTATTAATTCCGATCAAAAGCCCTAAGGCATAGGCAGATTTAACACTTCCGCACACTCCTAAGAATAAAAATAGTTCGGTACATGTTATAATGTTAACAGAATACCAACAAATTTGTTTTTAATAAAAATAATGTTTCAGAAGTACGCATTATTATCAAACTATAGATTTTCGGAAAATATTGTTATAAATCGTGAGCATTAAAATAACACTAAATTCGAGATTAATTATTTCAATAGACGTCACCCCAACACAAGAGCCTAGAGAGACTATATAAAAATCCGTCTGCCCCCTACATATACACTTTTTCAACTTTCGAGCAATACTTACTCTCTATCCATTCTTTGTTTTCGTTCGTACCCTGTGTTCAGTAAGGGAAGTGAAATGAATGCAAGAGAGCATTGCAGCTCAAGAGCTGCACCGTGGGACCGGCACTCCTTCCATAGCAGGTGAGAGCCGTCGAAAGAATACTTCGATCTTATCATCCTCCGAAGATTAGTAGTGGTTCGCCTTCGATTATTCACGCTATGGTGTGTAGTTCAGGTGCGATGAATGATAACTGGTTTCGGGTACTGGAAACGAGCTCATTGAGTCTCAGGCACGTGGTTCTAATGAGGGTTCAAGACGAGGAAAGTTACACAGAAACACGGGAATCTAGGAGAAAACGCGTATGGAGAGGACGCATTTCCTTATCCTTGATCAAGACTGCGCTAAGTGCAAACGATTACATACTTAGCGGAAGCTATTAAATGGTCGAAAAGCTATGTTCGGAGACCATTTGGATATAATCAAACATTGCTTTTTATTTTATATAATGTGAGATGAAGAATACTTCAGTGTGATCCTTCAACGACGAAGTGTTCATTAGCGAGAGCATTATTATGTTTACTACATTCTACAGTCTTTGTTGAAAACCAAGGGACGTTTTCCTGTCCATGAAACGTCTTTGTCCATAAAGATATTTCATAGATAACAAACAATTCAATGTCGCTGATTTCTTAGGATGAAAGTACTCCAGTGTTTTTCGTCGGTGCGAGAGGAAATTCCAAATTGTATGTTATTATTAACCTTGAATACTAATATTGGATGAATTGTTTTTAATCAAATTTAATATTGCTCTTAGGTTCTTCATTTCAAACATTTTGTTAAAGAAGACAGTTATACTCAAAAGAGATAGAAAGTTTCACCTTTTGAGGGATTTTAGACTTTTTAAAAATTGAAGTCCCCAAAAATTTTACCCTTTGAATGCCGTATTTTCTTTTCCATCAAACATATTTTAAATTTTGAATATATTAGAATTGATCTTAATTTTTTACTAGAGTTGAGTCCTCACTCAGTAGAAGCGTACATAAAGAATACATTACATCATAATAAAAATTATTATGTATTTAGTATTAAGTTTTATTGATAAACGACCTGTAAAGTTGAAATATTTTATGGATTATAGTATACGATAATGGTGTTTTTTATAAATTCGTGTTTTAATAAGTACCTTGAATAAACACTATGCAACAATAAACTGTTATAATGATATAACACTCTTGTATCTTATAAATACAATAATTTTAATTACTTTACCTTTAACTTTATTTAAATACAAATCATTTAAATAAAAAAATCTTCATTGTCTTTTCCTTAATACTGTTTTGGAATTGAGGACTCTATTCATAATACCATAAGCTACATATTCACCAACTTATAAGACCAGTTTAAGCCTCATTCTCTAAAACAAATTTTGTTGTTGTTAATTTTCAGAATTTTTGTTTCTTGTCAACCTTCTTCCGTCTTCTTTATTTTATAGTCATTACAAGAACGTTTTGTGTCTAAGTAACTAGTTGCAATTACAGATAATGCTTGTTGGAATGACAATTTAGAGAATTTTAGATTGGGATGTAAGAAATTCACATTTGTAGTTCTCTTATGAATCGTTAATGACGTACGAAACAAAAAATAAATGCTTAATATCATTAATTAATAAATTTTGATAAGTCGAGTAACACATCTACGATATAAATGGTGATAATTTAGGTTTTTAAAGCATTACAAAGGATATGAGGGGTAAAAATATTACTTACGATGTGTAATACATTTTCATCGAAGTCAATAAAATAGAAATGGTTATAACACTCCAGAAAATTGGACATTTACGGTATCCTCAAATTATTTTAATTTAAAAGAATTTATTGGTTTACATCGGTTCTTCGGCCGGAGTGATATGCTGGCCACTAGTGCTGAGACGCAGAAATTGCGGAGCTCGACCCCTCGTGAACCCCACGGGTCTGTTGTGGGACAATTTGGCATAGTTTCTTCTACCTTATGAGCATAAACACAAAATTTAAGCTGTACAAACATTTCCCAAAGTATTTTGTGTATGAAACATAATCAGCCAGGTGATAACGATAAATAATTTATTTCCTATTAGTAATTGCTTTACAAAAACATGAACTTTATTTGGATATTGACTGACCTCTTTTACAAGTAATTTGGCCAGTTAGATAAAAAACATAGGAAACGGTTGAAAAACAAAATAAATTTTGGGTCTAATATTAAAAATAAAAAACGTCGCTTTCTGCGGAATGTGTACAATTCATTCTAATAAACTGACATTAAATGATAATAGAAAGGAACGAAATCGAATACTTGTCAGCAAAGTATTGATGATACAGTACGTCCTGTTTCCAAATTACCCTCAGCAAAACTGGATTTGTCCCCTGCCTAATACAAGTGAGTGACGAAAGCGGTAATGATTCCTTTATGAAGTTAGCTAAATAAGAGTTTTACGGTTATGTCTGTCAAAAACACCTTACACGTTCGGGGAGACAGAAGAACAAGAATGACCAATTCCTTCACCCAGTCGTGACAGAATTCGTTAACTTTGTGTTCACTCGTGATGCGACTAGGTGTCGCCAATCCGCGACGCCGCGCAGTTTCTAGATTCCTTCTTATTGTTATCGACGCTGAGTCGTCTTTGCGTGTCTGTTTAAGAAGCGGTGCGCTTCTTCGTGTACCATTCTCCGTCTCTGAAGACAAGGCTCGTTCTACTTGTCATGGGGAGAGCGATATCGTATGCGATCGACCGCTGGGCGTGTTGGGTCGCGACGTTTCTGCTCGCTCAACCTCAGCACGCCTTCGAGCGCCCTCCTACGTTGCATATTCTCAATCCTCCCTCTAGATAATAGCTTTGTTGCCATTGCTTCTTTTTCATTCTGGAGAAGTAAATATTGGAATTTCATTAAAATCAGTTTTCTTGTTCGTACACATCTGTTTCATACCGCCTCCTGAGATGATATCTTTGCAAACATTATGTTCACACCTCCTGTGCCTTTCTTATTTTTTTTTCGTTCCTCCGCAACAGAATAAATAGAGGAATATTATCATTCTCTCTCGTAAGGTCATTCTTTCACTTTTCTTATATATTCTCGCGTTTTATGGGTGTACTTTCCCGTTCTTGTATGCAAAGTTATGATTGATAGTTATGAACTTCAAAAAATATTACTGACAATTCACTCACTTTTATTTTTAACTTGATTTAATTTTGCTCTCCAGTAAGTGATGGAGGGTTTTTTTCTAATTTGTATTGACATCCCGTACGTTTTCCTAGTATGATTTCTTTCTTCTAAGCCAAACATTCACGAACTTACTGGATCCTTAATAATTTTAAAATTTTTGTTCCTTTCCAACCCTTCCTTTTATCATTTGCCATCACATTGTTTAAATGTTTCTAGTTATGATATCGCTTTCAATATTTATTTCTATTTGCGTATTATTTTTACTATTATTATTTTTACACAACTACGATGTTTTACACGTATTTCTTTCGACTACGTATTTTCTCCACCCTGCATCATTTTCACATACATCATTCTTCCTCTATTCCTATCTCCGTTCTAGTATTATTTATATGAACTTTCTTAGAAATCATCCTCACCATTTTCAACGTTCTCGCTTATTACTTTCAATTGTCTTTAAAGCTGGTCTATTTCTTCCAGTTCACATCTGCTTTCTGCTCACCCTCTTCATCTTCTTCTTATCCTACTTTTCTTGTATCTCTTCTCTTTCTTCTTCTTCCTCTTCTCTTTCTTCTTCTTCCTCTTCGAAGCACGCTGTGTCCATCTCGTGTTGGCCGCGACCCCTCCTCTCAACTTACCCCTCCGCTCACGCCCATCCTCTGCGCGTGCGCACACCCGCCGAATACCTGCGCCCGCCTGCGGACACGAGCAGCACCCGTGATGGGCAGCTAACAATGAAATGATGCGATTTGGGCTGATAAATATTCCTAAAATACGCTGCGGTGCTGGCAGGCGGCGTATGTAAACGAGTGAGCGGTTGGCAGTCGAACGGCGCGCGCGTTCGGACAATGGGTGGACGGCGGCGAGGAAGAGGCGAGCGGGCGGCGACAGCGGCGGAGGGCGGCAGCGGAGGCGGACGCAATCGCGTTCTCACGATCACCAACGCAGTCCCGTTACACGCGCGGCCTCTCTCCCCTCGCACCCATCACCGCCTCGTTATTAAATAAAGGGCAAGGGAGGGGAAAGGGGCTTCTGAAAAACGCGCCGAGTTTCCTTCCTCGCTTTTGATTTGCGAAGATGTCGAAGAAGATTCTGTTTGACAGTGGATGATGCTTTACGATTTCATAATTTATTTTTTACAGGAATTTACTTTTAACAGACGTGATGATCACACATTATATGTGCACATTATTAATAGTTTCTGATGCACTGTGTATTCTGGCTGTTTCTAGCGCGATGCATTCCGGCACTAGTTTCTGATGCACTGTATTCCTGGCCCGGGATTTTCTCCGGGTTTCCTTCGGGAAGAGGCGTTTTTTTATACAGGTTCACTAGGCTCTTGCCTAGGGAAGGCTTCTATTGAAATAATACATAACGAATTCAGAGTTATTTTAATAGTTACTATTTATGAACAATATTTTCTGAATAATCTATAGTAATGTAATGTATAATAGTAAGTTTCGAGGTTCGGTGATGGTAGTAAAATAAGTACTTGTGAAATACCTTTTTCTGTGTTTTATTAAATACAAATTTATTGGTATTCTGTTTATATTATAACACGTACCAAACTATTTTTATTCTTGTCTTAGAAGTGTGCTAAAATGTTAAATCCGTCTCTGTCTTACGGCCCTCGATCGGAATTGATGGGATGGTCCTATGTTTGCTTCAGAAGAGTAAATTAGTTTAATGACCTCGACATAGTCATACGCAGTTTGTAACGGCTTTTTAGAAATGGTTGCCAAATCGCTGTTGCTCGTTGAACACTTCTCAGTGGGTACGTGTAGGGTAATTACCAAATTCTTCGAACACGAGCAACTCCAGCCCTTTCGGTTCCCATGTTAAATGAATCACCATATCCTGATGGATTACCCTGTATTAACATTTGAAGGACGTTTAACACATTTTAATCACATGATCCTCCATGCTCTTAAATATCTGGAAGGACTAAATATTTTATTATAAAATTGACTGCGTGCTTTTTTTCTTGGGGCTTTAAGGCTCGCCAACGTTTCTTTGCTCTTTTAATCTTTTATTTCAGTGTTTTTTACTCTTTTTATTTCTGTAAATATTTCCTGACTTTTTGTATTATATGTTCTGATTTCTATTCGCCAAATCGCGCACACTGGAAATGCGATATGGTGTCATGTTATTGATTACTCCGTAGTATTAAAAATGTGTGTGTGTTTTGCTCTTTTTATTATTGTTTTTATTTAATGACGTGTAATTCAATATGTTTGCATTATTTTGCTGAACATTACTAACGGGATACGATCTGTATAAATAATGGAAGTGCCGTAAAAATTATAGTTTCAGGTTTAATTATGTTATGTTGTCTGAAAATAGGAGATGGAACCGAGATTCGAACTCGGGTATTCAGTGTAGTGTGCTGATTCGCTACCAACTGCGTCACGTGTTTACGCTACCAACTGCGTGTACATGTGGACCTAGTCTACTATTGGCATTCAACTTGCGAGAGCGACAGATCTCTGAGGTAATTTCATAGAGATTATTATCCTCATATGAGGCGACTCCCTTAGGGACTAATTGATTAAGGGTAGATATTTCCCACATCTGGTGTTCACAAACATATAGAAGTTCGAAGAAAATATCGATCCACAATAAAGTTGTCCCTCAGGGAGTCGCTTCATATGAGGACAATAATCTCTGTAAGACCACCTTAGAGGTATGTGGGTCTCGCAAGTTGAATGTCAATGGGAGACTGGGTCCAGTGGAGGATCTAGACCGTAGTCAAGGGGGCGGGGGATAACCGAAGAATCTGGGAAGCATTTCTGTTTGAAAATCATGGTTTTACAACGCAAAATTTATAAATATTATCTTTTAAATAAAATGCATCAATTTATCAAATAGATAATCAACAATTAATAATATTGAATAGTAACCAAATGCATTGGTTGTTTAAAATGGCAAAGTGAGCCTTTATCTGTTGAGGGTTCAGGTGCAATTGAGGGGTAACTGTAGCCCCCTCAGGCCTCTCCCATAGATCCGCCACTGACGGGGTCCAAAGGTAACAAAATTGGTAGCGCATCAGCCCACTACGCTGAAGACCCCCAGTTCGAATTTCAGTCTCGTCTCCCATTTACATTCAACATAACATATTTAATCTGTTACCTGGCGGTGTGGTTCACCCCAATTTCTGTAAGTTGCAGGTTTATTCCTCAGTGGAATCCAATTTATTCTCTGATTAAGGAATCACAATCAATGAAGTAATTTTTATTATTTTCCCTTCGGACGACCGTTCTTTTAAATCCACGGCAAAAACGCAGCAGAGAAGATGAAGCATCAACGGGTGCTGTTGCATGCTAAGAGAGAATATTGATCGATCTCAAATTCAGTCGTTATGGATTATGTCTATTGCCGGGATAAGTACAGTTATTAAATGTATAAGCGTGTCTCAGACAGATGTGATTACTCCTCCCATCAGTCCTAAAGGGGATGGAGTATTTTACTTCGCTATTCCAGATGGTACTTCCTTCGAAAAGTTTGGGAACTTTTTTTTCCTTTTTTTCTCTCTCACAACACGCAAGTATCGCAGATGTACTCTTTAAATTAAATGCAAAATTCTAAAATCTTTTTCCTCCCAAAGACCCATCAGAAGAAAATATCCTTTCTATTTATGTATTTATTTATTAAGTGATATAAGGAATTGAGCAATTCTTGAAATGTAAACTCAAATGGGCATTATAATTATTTTTATCTTTTTTCAAAGCTATTTTGATGTTTAAATATTTTGTTAATTATTTGAAAATAAGTGTTAATGGAATTTCGTCGAGACATACGTATATTGCCGAATCTTTGTTAATATGAAATGCTAAGACGAACGACGTTGTAATGAATGATTAACTTTTGAAGATGTAATTCAATATCTTCACTTTAATGAGAAACTTGTCGTCTCTTGCGACAGTTCTCGCTTACACAGTTTTGTTACTCTAGAAGCAATGCTTTGCGGATCCTTGCTATCAAATTTCTAACTTTTTGTTGACCGCGAAGCTTAAATGATACAATGTCGATGTCTGCTTCAAAATATAATAATTACGTCGAAACAGGGCAACTTATCAATGTATTCACAATATATCCCTAAAATGATATCTTAAACTGAAGTCATTGTTAAATTTCGTTCTACATGCATAAAATCTGGTTCACTCCAACTACATCTCTTCACAAAGTGAAATAAGAATTTTATTTTCACTTACTGGCAGTTGATTTTCATTCGTTTTATTAACCTTAGTAATTACATGTTAATTTTGAGTATAATATTTGTGATATAATAACTCTTTTTTCAATTTATTTTGGCTTACGGTCTTCTAGACCGCCTTGTCTTTAACCTGGTCATTAAAAGGCTCATATTTCTGATCTATTCTTTATCTTATTTTAATCTATTGTCGGGTCTCTTCGTGATTGGTTTCACAATTTTCCGTTCCCTACCACGAGGAAGTGGATACTCATCTACTATTCCGACTTATTTCGCTTTTTAATGCTTCACGTATTATGCCAAATTTCGTTACGTATTCTCTAAAACCCTCATCTATTCTTGTGTTCTTATCTTGTGTTCCAGTAACTCCTCGTTTGTTCATTTCTCTTATATATTCTGATCGTTCCTTTGCGTACCAATCGCAGTCCCACATCTGATGTTGACGTGTTTCTTCTTTTTCGCCACGTGTACAGTCTGATTCTTCCCTTATTCCTCTCTACTGGGACATTACTGAAACTTCCATGTCCTGTTATGTACTCAATTACATATGTATTAAGCTTGAACCATTTTCTATTCATGTAGGTAAATTGCACATTTGGAATAAATTTGTTGGTTATTCGTCCTTTTGATGTTTTTTGCCGTCGAATTTGCTACGCCTGCATTTTTTTTGTTATAATTCCTTTCCATTGTTTTTTTTCTTTTCTATTAATTGCCCTGCTATAGTTATTTTTCTGGTTTGTTCTATTTTCCTTCGAAAATGTAATTTAGCAATGTGTAAATCCAATGGCATTATTCCATATATAACTTCTAACGCTTCTCGTGACAATGTGCGATATGCTCCTCCTTTTGCCTGGAGGCACGTTCTATGTACTGAATTAATTTTCCGTTCAACATATCCTGTTGCTACTCTATATCCCCATGCATTTAAGCCGAAAGTTAGCATTGGTCGTACTGCTCCTTTATATAACCTTATTTTATCTTCTTGCCCTATATTGAATTTTTTTATCCCTACCCTGGGCAAACCGTAATATAATCTTTTAGCTTTTATGCTACATAATTTATGTGTGTAAGAAAATGTAACTTTTCATCCAAAACAAGGCATAAAAATGTATATGTATTTACAAATTGATATTTTCTCCATATATTTTAATGCATGGATTACGTCTGTTTTTGCAGGTATGTCCAAACCACATTACTTTTGTTTTTGCTGCTGAAAGCTTAAATTTGTTTCCTGTTATATAATAAAGTAACCGAGAATGTCGTTTGATAACCATTCATTTTAAAACACGTAAATCTTGCATTTTGACGATATTTTTATATTTTATTGCTTCGCCAACGTTTCGATAAGGAACGCTATCCTTACCAGGGCTCAGTAAATAAATAATTTAATATCAATCCAAGACCATGACCAGCAACGTAGGTTAATACATTAGCAGTTACTATTCCAGTTCCAAAACAACAAATCAACCATGTCAGTCCACATTTTCATTTTAGGTTCTTCTTGTACTGAAGAGCGATGACATTTTTTGATATGGTACATTTTGTAAATGATCCCACTAAGCGCTGTTTCACATCCGCGTCTGCATAAAACGACCATGGCAAGAAGTCACCGCGTAGTGGTCGTTTGGGTGCGTCCTCTTTAGTCGCGCATTCGCATTTGAGATCTTTGGATGGGTTACATTTGAGAAATGGGGCTGCCACCTCACGCGGACTGCGCGCGACGCTTTCGTGGAACGGCGATGCGCGCCTTGTCCGTTCGGACCTGCTTTTTGCTGTGTGCATCTCGTAAATCTGGTTGCATTGTAATGTTTTGTAGGTTGATTTGTGAAGTCTGCCCGGATGAGTGGCCTGGGTGCAGGTTTGTCCGCTTGACTCCCCTTTTCTTGCGAGCAATTCCAACATAAAATTGTACGTTTCGATAATTGTGCGATAAAACGAAGCTTAAGAAGGCGTAGACTGTACGAAATTTATTACGCATTTTTTAGAGCTTTGTGGGTCATAATAATTGATTTTTTCTTTGATAACCTCGTAGATTTTCGCTTGTTCATGGTAATTACTCAGAATAAATATGTGATAACTATTATTTTTCCATTGTGACAAGTTTTTAAAAAAAGTAAATGATAAATAAAATGTATGTAATTAAATGATTCTCAAATCTGATGAATAGACTTTCTGGGAGTGTATCAACAAGAGAGAAATTATTATTATTATTTGCATTGATCATGGTGACCTAAGATTGCATGAATCTTTGTCGTTCTAAAAGAATTTCTTCATTTCTATATTTTAACTCGTTTGTGTTCTTTTCCTCGCGAGAAAAAGCAAGAGATTCACCTGTTATAGAAAAAAGAAGGTAGACGTGTTTACTATGGACAGTTTGACGAGTTGGATCGTATCTCAAGAGAATATGAAATGAAATTAATATCGATAAATTTATTGCAGCACTCATTTTAGTATAATTAATTCTGATGAGTTATATTTTTTTAACTTCCCTTTTTTATGTACCTGGCTTATAATATTATATTTTATACAAAAGCAATGCAAAGTAAGGAGAGAGTCCTACTGATTTAAATCCTCGAAAGATTAATGAGAATTTTATTCTTCCTCTAAGATTAGGAATAATGCTATTCAAAAAGCTAGAGGTAATTTAAGTCATCTAATGCATTTTCCTTGCTATACTATGCTTTGCATCACATACAGTGGCAAGGACCCCAATATTTGCTTGCATCAACATCCATTTCATGGATTTTATTCCTAACACAAACACTACCACTCAAGAACTTCTTGAAGATTGTAGAACTTATGAGTGATTCTACTAATACCACCTCAACTAAACTCCTAAAACAATTCATAACCTTGGTCCTATAAGGTATTACAAAAGATATGCTTGTATTTTGTCTAGGAAGGTAATATTTCATGTTGACAAATTTTTGTAAGCTACTTATTTGGCTTTTCAACCAAGGAGTTAATAGAGGTTGTAGATTATTATCGTAGAATATTACCGCCCGTGTTATAGTAGCTTAATTATTTCATTTTAATGCGTTCCGTACGTATGTAATGTTTCATTCCACGGGATACTTAGCACCCACTAAAAGCATTATAAAAATCACTTCCATCCCAGTCATTTACTCTTCGAAAGCTACCATATCATTTCCACATCCCCATACACACATCTCCGAAAAGGCTCTGCTGCAGCGGCGGCGGTCCCTATGCGCCCACCTGCGAGAAAAAGCATCGGACAAATAGATCGCATGAAATCCCACTCAGCGTGAAATCAATTTGAGAGTAACATCGCTGCGCCGCGTCGGAGGCCCGTTCGGGAGCCAGGGTCCGCCTGCTTGCTCGCCTGCGGGAACGCCCGCTGCAAATGACGGGCATTAGACGACGCACTCGAGCTCCCGGTCGCTTCGTCAGTGATGCGATGTAGGCGCCGCGACTGCAGCCGCCGCCCTCCGATTCAGAAAGCGGAGGCACTCCTGGAGACGGTTGTCTCTTCAGACATGTCACGCTACCGTTTTAGATTACTAGTAATAAACGCCAAGGATAAATTTGATATCCTCAAAGACGTTAATACGACAAATGTAATAAACGCCAAGGATAAATTTGATATCCTCAAAGACGTTAATACACAAATGTCCCAGAAAATTTAGTTCCTTTTCTGCTTAACTGGATGGAGCCAATCACTCAAATAAAGTATCGTACTTTAGAGCATTAAAATTTGCGGCAATTATTATTTCATCGGTCACATTTTCCTTTCCGAGACAACAGCATTGAAAAATTACTGTAGATTTCCGCAGATAAGACGTTGAATCGATGTCGTCTTCTAGAACAAATCGAAATAAATGAGATTGGAATTTATATAAACTAAAACCATTATAAAATAAAACAAGTCACACCAATGTATTGAAAATACTGCAAAATTCGCACATTCATTATCTAATAGAAAGAGCTCCTCTAGTAAACCTTCCCTTTCGTTGTAGAGAAGCTCATTACGAAGGTCCCATTCTGTACCTAGCGAGCCGATTTCCTCTTCGTCATCAGTATCCTATAACAAATCGTCCTCAGTGCCATGCAAAACATTAGAAATCTCACGCTTCGGATTTATAGTCCGTTGATAGTTTGGGGGTCATCTTATAGGACGTATATGTGCTAAAAATTTGACGAAAATTTACACCTCGTGATATGATGGTCGTCCTATCGAGGAAATAAACAGTACATCAAGAACAGAAGTGATTTGATTCATTTATTTCAAAAGAATGTTACTTGAATCCTAACAGTTCTGGCGCGTCAGAACTTGCTGGTAGAAACAATATTCAAAGGGAATAGTGAGTGAGTTATATGATGCTCCATTGTGCATTATCATATCCTATTATAACTGTTCTGATGTCCTGTTTACATTGTTTAATGCTAAATATGAAACCGGGTGAAATTTATCTACGACTAGCAATTGGGGGAAAGTGTTATCTGTCATATCATCCAGGTAAATAATATGGTCTTTCTAAACAAAATTAGTTTCCTCCAATTTTGTTCAAGAATAGCAAGTACTATGGAAATAGGGACAATACAATCAGCATTGCTATAGATGGAAGAAACTATAGCATTGACAGAGAGCTACAAAACGGACCAGAAGTTAAACCAAAATGGCTCAATTAAAATGAGAAACTTGTAATGACAGATACATTGTACACGAGCTATTCCTATACTCTCCTGAATGAAAAGGAATGAATTGAAAAACAAATTGATAGTAATGGCAGTATTTTTCTTATTATAGTCACCCAGAAAAGATCTTTGAAATATTTTCTTGAATGTCATTGGCGTCATGTCGAGGTTTAAAAATAAAGACTTTCACTGTGGAGTCAATATAAAAATTGAATTGTATTCCTCCTATCTCTTGCTGATAATGAATGAAAACATTGCCGTCGAAATTCTCCCCTGGATTCAAAGCAGATTTTCTTGAGGAAGGTGAACGAGCGAGGTACGTTCAAAAGAAGAGATTTTAGTACAGCCTTCTCGAATCATTAAATCTAGATTAAAAGTAGGAAATTTACGTTCAACTTCAGGTCGATGACGCGGTAAAAGAATACTTCGATATGCCTCTGTTACGTCGGATGAATCTTAATTTGTTTAAAATAAGGTAGACTCAATTTTCAACATTTCGACAAATCAACTTTTGTGAATTGTGGACATTTTCTCCCTTCATTTTCTTGGCACATGTGCCACCTCGTATCTTTAGCTTGTGCAAAACGATGTCCTTTTTTTTTTTTTTTTGTGGGGCTTTAGGGCTCGTCAACAGCGAGGTCATTAGAGCCCTTAAAACTTGTACAGGTAGGGAAAATGCAGTTACGCACTAGGGAGAGCCAACATGACTCTCCCCGCGTGTGGGACTCGCCGAAAGACTCAGCCATACCCACTAAAAACCCTCCTGCATTACAACTCAAAACTCAAATTCCAATATATCTCATGCCTTTTACTAAAAAACACTTTAAAAAAAAAAGAAGAGGAAAATGAAAGATACCCTAGCCCTAATAGCGTCGGGATCGAAAAGAACAAGAGGTGACCAAGGGAGGTCAGAAAAGAGAAAGGAAGGAGCATGGCACAAGTAAGTGGAAGTAATGCCAGACTCAGCTCGGGGCCCCGTGTTCGCCAAACACGTACTTACTAGATGTAAGTCCCCTGGGGGGACGATGTCCTTCTCGTTTTACTGGTTCTCTTCCTCTTTTTGTGATAAACGCACTGCGCATATTCGTTACCTTTCGATGTTACCGTATCTACCCCAGGGAGGCGTGCGTGGATCTCATTTCGTCTTACCAACCAACTGCTTTATATACGTGATTTTATTAACATATTCCATAAAAATGTCAAATTTTATTTTTGTTCCAGGTAGTCTCCAAGGTTTTTGCACATTTAGCACATCCTGTCTCTGATAGCTTCGTAAAAACTCTGCTCTTTCTTTTGCATGTATGTCACACTTCCACAACTTATGTTCTGGGGTATCCTCTTCTATTGTATACGCACATCTCCCGTCCTCGATCTTTCCTATTTTGTGTAGATATGTATTGAAGTTGCCATGTCCTGTTAGAAATTCTACCATAGATTTCGTGGGATAGACCCACTTCTTGTGAATTGTGGAAAATTTGTGAACAAGGACATTTGAGCAAATCGGATCGTGTTTAGACAACTTATAAACTACAAGCAGGTGGCTCAGAAAGGCACACAAATGCTATTCCTGTTCAAGGCTATGAATTTTCTTTTGAAAATTAAGCAGAAAATCATGTCACCTTCACCTTAAAGATTTTTTACTGACTAAAAATGTAGTTCAAAAAAATTTATAACTTAGTTGCCAAGAAATATGCCTTTACGTACTACCGAAAATGATAATACATTCTCATTTTGATAAATGAATTGTTATTGAGGAACAAAGCGAACAATGTCGATTACATACATGTGGTGACTAGAGGAACGCATGGATGTAAAAGATTTATTAAAAATAAACAAATTTTCAAAATGATACGTTAATGTGCTACGTATGCTGAAATTATGAAACAATAATATAGTCTCTTTAAATAAGTTTTGTACGGAAATAAAGTGTGACTAAAATTTACCCAAAATCTTGAGCATGATCATCAACCTTTGGTCCAGAGCAGCATAGTAGACATAACTAATCATAGCGAAACTTTCAAAATACGTATTACTGAAGTCATTTCGGTAAAAGCATTTCATCATTTCTGTGCATAAGCGTCAAAACAATTTTTGTACGATTACAATATATACTGTATGCATTAAATATATAATCAGATTGTAAATATTAATAAATAATACAACACATCTTTTAGTTTGAGTTAAAAAGAATTTACAAAAATTATCTAATTAATATAATGAACTAAACAAATACTTTTTTCAGGAAAAAGCTTTCTCAACGTAGAGGAATTATTCCACACTTGTACTTCCTGTCAGGACAGATCACGGAGGGAGAGCAGGACGTTTGTCAAGGGAGTTGACCTCGTATAAGCAGAGTTAATTTGTAGTAATTCAAGTCTTATAATATATTCTATATTGCTATTACTGTTACTTTTTGTTTAATACATAGTTTCCACAGCTACGTTAAAGGAACAACTGTAGTACTTGCGGCGAAAGAATGTAACTAGATCTAACCAATGTAGCGAAAGCGCGTCTTTGTCATGTCTGCTGCGTGGAGTAGCCTAGTGTAGCTCCACCCATTCCATGACACTCAGACAAAAGCTGCTATATCGAACTATAACTAAAGCGGACTCCTCGCGGCCAAAAGTTAGTGTTCAAGCCCAAAGGACTGTCACAGTTAGAATATCCATAATTGTCAGTTTTACGAAACGGCAGATGTAGGCGAACGTAAGCTCACTAAGGTTCTGCTGACATGGAGTCGTGAGATTGATGATGGATGGAGTTGTACAGCGAGATGAATAGGCTGAATTACGAAATGCTGGCATTGACTCGACTTTTACGTGATCTTAATGCTCCTCACTCTATTCTTTCGCCGCAAGTACTTTTTTAATTATTCCTTTCAGTAATCCATTGCCTTCTTTGATTGATACATCGATATAGAATTTTATTTGATAATATTATGTAATAGTTTCGGTTAAAGACAAGTGTCATTTAAATTATTAATACGCACTTTGCTTTTTTACACTTTCAGGAATCAAAACTACTAATATATTGTTAAAAGTTAGCACATCTCTTTTTAGAAATTATTATCAGGTGAAATGATTGAATTAAATTACCTTGAATATTAATCATGTTACGTCGAATGAAAATGGTAGACGGGACCGGGATTCGAACCCGGGACCTTGAGCTCTACGCGCTCATGCGCTTACCGACTGCGCCATCCCG
>NNCF01127001.1:614964-656712 GCA_002313205.1 Laupala kohalensis | reverse complement strand
GGGATGGCGCAGTCGGTAAGCGCATGAGCGCGTAGAGCTCAAGGTCCCGGGTTCGAATCCCGGTCCCGTCTACCATTTTCATTCGACGTAACATGATTAATCTGTTACCTGGCGGTGAGGTTCACCGCAATCTAAGAGATTTCTACCTTGAATATGTCTGATACTTGTCTTCTAAAGGAATAAGTTTTATCTCTTTAAATGGAAACAGGAGATTACCTTGAGATGCTGTAGTTACGTTTTTCTGGACAATGTTTGGTATTGGATAAAGTTGAACTATTCAAGTTTTTAAACATCATTTTTAAGTTCAATTGACATGTATAATTAAAATAATTTTAGTCCACTTCGTAAAAAAACGGATTAATAATTGATTTCTGTGTTACTTGTCCCAGTGACTGTGGATGAAGCAAGAAGTAATAAATTTATTTATTGCAATAAATAGTAGATTTATTTATTTCTTTTAGAACATTAGAATAATACCGTTTCAGATTGATGATAATATATTGTATTATTTCTACTTTCGAAACACAATTAATGACTCGAAAAAAAACAGCAATAAAATTTAAAGCAAATCTGACAACTGCGCAGAAACAATAGAAAAGAATTTCAACACTTCCTTGATCGTATCTGAAATTTTCGTCGCGACCATTTCGGCGATTTTCTCGCGCCTTCCTCTGTCGGGTGTTCGTTCGTTTGCCGCGTTGCTCACGCCAAAGTGAATAATCTCCGCAGAAACAACAATCGTAAGATCGGAGCGCGCCTTCGTTTCCACGCAAGGCGAGAGTCGTTCATCGCGCTGGTGATGGATTGCGTCTCAGGTGGCCATCGGCCGTCGCATCTCGCCTTGCAATTAACGCACACACAACTGTGTTCACGCGTTTCCTGCTCCGATCCGCTCCGTTCTTCTTTCGACGACGTCTTCGGGCTCTCGGCGACGTACACTCGAAGTCAAGTAAAATTTACTCAGCGGAAATGTTTCAAAGGAAAACGAAATTCATGAACGCGGTAATTATTAGAAAAAATTAATAATTGGAATATTGGATAACAATTGAGAAAGTATGGTCTTTTTAGCTGAAGTGATAGCATTAGAGCATGTAAGCAAGTTAGTTGCTAATAATTTCTGGATTTATGTTTCATCGATCTTCACCAAGTATTGAGATTCTGCATTGGAGTTTAAAAATGATCAAAAATCCTGTCGAATTTGAATACTTGTTGTGTTTGAAGTTTGGAAAAAACAACTTCGTTTCTTAAACGATGAAACATCAATGAATATCACAACATATAGTGGCGAATTAATGTAAAATTGGTATTAACGCATCATTTATTCTCTAGTAATATTATGTTATTCGTCAACAAAACAAAATCACGAATTTGGTTGATTTTGCATTTCAAGTTTGCTTCAAGCGAATTTTTATTCAAGTTTCCAAGATCTTAGAAATGTTCTGAATTTTAAAAATGTTGAAAAAACTATATTAAATATTTTAGGGCTGTAGTTAAAGAAATAAATTGTAACTTACGAACTTTTTTGGACGATCACAGTATATATTAATGTGTTTTTATTCAATGCGTTTTAACTCGAGTTCAGAGTGATGGTCACAATGATAACTTATGAACTTATTCGGGTGACCACTATAAATATATATTGTGATCGTGTGGTAGCGTTGTCGCTTCCACAATCGCGCTGAGCAGTAGAACGTGGGTTAAAATCCTGATCGGCCGAACTAGGTGAGATTTTCAGCTAGGGTTTTCCTCACCTACTCCAGACAAATGTCGGTTTGGCATCATAAGGTCTCTCCTTCCCAAGTCCAACGGTTAGGTGGAAGAACAGGTCTCATGGCCTGAACCTCAACAAAAAGACATAATAAATTAAATATATTTCAGGATTCCGTGAGTAATATTTTGCTTTGTTTATTGAAACATTTTTTTTCACATTTTGCGGCTGGTACATATTTAGTTTGTTATTCGAGAACGAGTATTTTACGGACTGCGACTGAATCTGTTTGTGCCACAGACTACTCCTTGACGAAGCTATGTGTGTGGTCAACGCATCGAGTGCAGTAGCTGCCGCTTTATCGGTTATCTGCCGGAGACCAAGTATGCGGACAGAGCGCGTCAAGGAACGTGAACCAAATGAACAGGAGGAGGCAGCGAGACAAATCGGTCGCTGCGGGGCGAACGGGTCCACTGCAGTGCGAGAGTCGGAGATTTCGCGCGTCGTAATAAGCGCGAAAGGTGCTAGCCCAGCACCGTCAACAGCGGCGTCTCTGCTGCTACTCCTTCCACTGCCACTCAAATTCTGCTTGACACCATTTGCAGATCGAAACTGTCACATACACAGATCTATGACTAGCATTGCCATACGCATTATGCACTGTCGTTGCAGGCACCGGTATACCTGGTTCTATCACATAAGAGCCTAGTATATCCGGGTTATTTGGAATCGAAAATGATCCGCGTCGACGAATATCCAAATAATTTGAGTTGTATGGTAAATAAGCAAAAAAGGCTATACTCCGATATTTATCGACAAAAAGAAGGTAATACGAAACATGCTTTAAATGAAGTTTATTTAATCAACAGAAATCGTAAATACAAAGATAATATACTGACCTGGCATATAACAATAAGAACCAGTGGAAGGTAAACAAAGTACATAATAATAATAATAATAATAATAATAATAATAATAATTGGAAACATGAAATACTTGTTTAATCATTTTGATGGTGTACCAGATAGGATCCATTGATTGATGATTGTTGATTCATGTCTGACGCGAGAAGATTCTGACAAGTCGAAATGTATCCCTTTGATATTTCGTGTTAGAGGTGTTGCACTCGCGCGGAATATAGAAGAACTAGGTCTTTCCTGCCGGGAAAGAAGTGCTTCTCAACATTTAATCGATTGCGTTGGCCCATTTTGAGGGAGGAAGGTCTTTTCGATTCGGATTTTCCCAAAACATCTTCAGAACTATGTTTATTCAATTATGTGCTGTCAGTAGCCAATGATTGTAGTGTGTAATGCTGTAGAATCTCTACCATCTCAATGGCAAACTATTTCTGTTCATCCGCCTTTAGACCTACGGCAACGATATTTAATTCAAATAGTCGATGTTGGAAATATGGAACACTGGATGATAGCAAAAAGACCCACGCTAGCAGGATGCAGCATGTGTATTCTTTGCAATTTTATCTGAAACTCTTCACTGATTCTAGAGAGATGAACTTTAGATGCAGTGTCATTAGCAGGCGTCGGATTCTCAGCGACTGTGCCGAGGCTGATCGTACTTCGTGAATTTTGCAAATAAAATATGGTGACTTTTCATTATGCGCGAAAATAAATTCTTCTGTTATATAAAGAATAGAGAGATTCTACGCAATTCATACAAAAAGCTTTTATACAATATTAAAATTATATTGCAATTTAGATAATTTTGATTTTCTTCGTATAATTTTTACAAGATTTTTTTTCCTCAGTATGGAGAGTGGGGTTCCATAATACCCTCACCAAAAATCGTCCCTTACTTTTTACACTCTTTATAACGAAATTATATTCAATCTGTACCTCCAATTTAAGCTACGACCTTATGAATGTTTGCATGGATATTTTGGGTGTCTTTTGGGTCTATTTTTATTTCAATTTAGACCTCGTTGGAAAACTGATATTATTAAAATATTTTCGGTTATAACTATCTTCTAGTGTAGGTAAAATCGGGCGAATAACATAGTCAACGTTTCGTGGTACATGACTCATAGAAACTACAGGACTCAAAGAATTCTCTTATATTTTAAAATAAACAAAAAAGTAAGTAAAATTTGGATAGCAAAATTGAACCGGTAACCGGATGTATTGTAATTGAACGGCCCAAGAGAGATAGTATAGTTGTACACTTATGGAAGTATAGTTATAGTGAATTAATCCTTAAGTACTTACAATAGGACTTTATGCTTATTGAAGATTGTGGTTTGAAAATAAAACAAATACACTTCAAAATACAACTAATTTCCGAGCATTCATAGGGAAACAATGCTTGATCTAAATTTAAGGAATTCATTTATTCTTTCATTGTTTGTACCAAGCAAACTAAGACTTGAAAATAACAAAAATAATGGCGATATTTGGTCGTGGCATTCCGACAGTAGGAACAATAAAATTATAATTTTATCATTATCATACATAAGGTATTTTTAATTTTGAGAGAATTTAATTTTCATGTTCTTCATCCAACAACCATTACATTTTTCGTATCCTATATTCATCCATCAACATGATCCTCATTCATCACAGTTATAACCACAGCTACTTCCTTCATCTTTCCTGTTCTTCGCCATCCACATCGTACCTCCTCCATCCCCATTCCACTACCATCTTCTTAAACCGCATTCGCCGCCGCCTCCAGGATTTTCAAGGGATTGGTGCCAAGGAAACTGGTTGATACAGGGATTATGTTAGGTTAAATGAACTGTTTTTAAAGGTTTTAACCTTTCACTTCACGAATTCGCCCCGTGATGTTCCACAAAAATACGTACCGTTTCGTTTACTTTGGGTTTTCCTTTATACATGAGGGCATTATAGCAATTTAGTAGTTTACCTTCCTGGAAGAGGTCGAGCAAATCGTGAACTAAATTATACAGCTTCATCGTCTCTTTATTCAATCTATACTCGAAGTCTGTTGTTTCCTTTTTGTTACGAAGAATGTTTTCAATCACGAACTTCATAATTGGATCCTACCATCACTAAAAATTAAGATTATATTACTTATTTATACTACAAGATTAAACCTGCTTAATAAACTCAAAATTAGAAATAACGTTTATTGAAAATTATGCTATCTTACGTTGTTTATGTTAAAATTATACAAGATTTATTTTGTACTAGGTGATTACTGTATATTGCACGGGATTTTTCTTAGATCTTCTTTTACTCAGGAAAAACTAAGATATATCTATATTGTAAGGTCACAATACTTTTACTTGCCGGTTTAAAAAAATATGTAGAGCATATATCATAATTTTTCAAATTCATAATAATACAAATTTAATAAGAAAAACTTCGCTGTACACACCATAACATCTCGCGAGAGCCGCCCGGTCGAATTTTCGCTTCCGACGCATGACGCGGCTGCGTCATTTCATTAAAACAATTGTAAAATTTAAACTATTCGTCAAAATTTTTCGATTTAAAGAAGATTTATCTTTCTTAAACGCACTAAACAAATATGTCAATAAATTTGAGGTTGATTAATTTTTTTCCTTCTTAAATTATTTATTTATTTTTTTTCCTTCTTAAAGTATTTCAAGTAATTTAACACTCCTATTTTGAATAACGTTTAATCGATTATGTAGGTAAACCTTTGTAGATAGACATATGCTATCGCGGACTTTTTTGTAGAACTCTTTATGGCGAACAATATTTCCATTGTTAGTTGTCACCTATCTCTAACAGTTTAGGCGGTGTAAGCGAATAGACCTCTCTTTTTTCCCGTCTTCATCGACATTTGTGGTCAAAGTCATCTTCTTTGTTATCACACATTTTAAAATTAAAATTTGGCCTACGTCCATCCTGGACATCTAAACTATCTCCTTGCCAAATTTCATCACGATCGGTTCAGTGGTTGTCATGATTAAGTAGCAAACAGACAGGCACACTTTTGCATAACGCATTTATATATTAGTATGGATTACTTATCAATAGTTTTTATATTCATTAATGGAGCCATTCAGGGTATTAGTATTTAAAAAGTCACATAAATAAGTATTTTAGATTAAATAGTGTCCAGCAAGGAGGGTGATTTGGAAATAAAAATACCACTCTTTCTCTGTACCACTAAATACCACAAATTCCCTATTCGTATGAAGTGGGTCTGAGGTTAAAATAACTTTCTTCTGCAGAACAAAAGCATTCTTCTATTGAGCTTCTCCTCTCCAAATTAAGTTTCAGCAAATGCACTGGAAGATCATTAATCTGAGTATAATACGGAGGTCTAATAGCTTTACTTAACTGGTGTCTGAAGATGTTCTGGACAGGTGTAAGTAACTTATTTACTCTCGCAGCAGGGGCTTAGCCGCCACCCATCTTGCGTTACGTTGGATTCTCCTCTGTGGAAGAGCTCTAGTGTCAGGCAGAGAGCTGGTGATGCCTTTCAAAGGCGAATGAACAAAGTGTGGACAAAATCATAAAAGAAAACCCATTCAAACTACTAGTTATTAAGTTCAAGTAGGAACACGGTAATAACCTTGGTTCTTTTGGTAAAATCGATGTATTAGTGCGTACTAACAAAGTGATAAGCGTTAATGTAAGACTTTATGAAGCAAATGTGTGTACTTCATACCGAATGTAATTTTTGGGTAGAATTGGAAAAACACCATTGTGAAAACATGATTCATGATGGTCTGAATATTAACTATAGTCACAATTGCATGGAATATTCTTAGCTATTTCTTCGGAAGTTTGCTCTCAAGGATATTTGGTAGATCGCGTGGGAACGTAAAGGTTCCCATTTGGTTCTGCTCTATCAATTAAACGATTTTAATTTAACTAATAGTTAATAATATATAAATTGTACTGGTTAATTTATTATTATTATTTTATGAACGCGGTAATTTTTTATATTTTTTACTATGAAAATATGTTGAAACACTTTTTATTTTCGTTTCTGGTCAGGAAGCTTAAAGTAAGTGCAAAAAAGAATCTTCATTGTGATGAATGTGTTGTTCTTGCAATATTTTGGTTACATATATCACTGGGATGTTCTATGAATTATAATTTATATCAGCCCCATCTAAAATCGTAATTTGAATAAAATATATTGATTCGCTTACTGGATGATTAACTGGATATGCTCGAGAAAGAATTGCTTTTACGCCCCCCCCGTCGTTTATTTGTGCAATTACTTCCAACTCACAACGGTTAGCCATGAGACGATACATCATTTTAACCTTTCTCTTTGGTACTTAATCTCGCTTCTTTTTGCGTTTTACATCTACTATTAAGACAAACGTCTTTTTCGTACGAACGCCCAACTCGTAGACGGTGTGTGGTTATACGAAGTTTTTATTGTGACGAGTACTACATAACCTACCGAGTTAACACACCCACCTCTGTTCGCCATGAAACCTACTCTAGAGGGCATGTTCCTTTTGCGGTGTCTTGTCCACGGATAATTTATACCCGGAAGCTCCAGGGTTTCTTCATCTTTCATGTTCGGTGGAATGAGCTAATGGTCATTACGAAGTAACTCATTCATTTATCTCTGCGGACGTGTTATTGGACGTCCCTGGAATGGTGGGATGGAATATTCCTCTTCACATTCCCCACATACTTATCCAGTAACTTAAAGAAAGGTTAGTCGAATGCCTCCGTGTAATAGATCAGAGCGCGTTAGAATTGAGTAATTGAATATACTTCTTCCTTACCACATCGTACTTTACGATTTCTGCCTTTTTCCTTCTGCAGTCGTATTGCGTGCTTCTTTTTATCGACTGTTTCTGAGAAATACGAGACAGCATTCCTCTCTGAAAAGGGCTGTTGATTGGGGTTGCGCGTAAATATTTATTGTAGTGAAAAGCGATAGCCATAAAAGTATTACAAACTACGCAGTACTGGAATCGATGGTTTGTACTCGAGTTATAAATCGGAGACCAGGTTTATTTTGGTTCAGATTACATGAATCATGACGAGTACACCAAGGTACTTGTGTATTTGAAAATGTTAATAGAGAATTTGTGCAATGAAATAAACACAATAAATATTAAGTCAATAATAATAGAGATACAGTAGATAAATACTCATTCATCTTTAAAAAACAGAAGTATCTCTAATCCCATGAATACTAGCTGCTATTGGCATAACAAAACCCAGTGAATAAACCTTGCAAATTAGATGGGGAAGAGAGAAAGAAAGAGATTCAATAAATCGTTGGTTTTTAACGGACGAACGAATGGTAGATTATTTTTTGCTATCAAGGACATCCAAAGCAATTGCTGACTACTACTAGTAAGTAATTATAGAAAATATTTCTCCTGTCATAAAAAAGAATTCTTGGAGTCAATTTAAGACCTAACAAACCATTTAATAATAAGATCGAGATTCAAAGCTGTCAAAGCAAGCTGTCGATTCCCTTCAGAATGTTTGCTACTAATTCATCACATTCTTAGCATTCTTAGCATAGAGAAATCCGATCGAAAGTAGTTAGGAGAGCCCAAGAAATATATCACTCGAAACACTTATCTCATTGCTCGAGTTTTGTTTGTGCCCTAAAGGTGGGAGTCAAAGACACGTAATTAATAGCATTCGAAATTGAATAGGAGACTATGAGGTTAGGAGTGGGAGAGAAGGATCTCTGAACAACTTAAACCCGAATACACCGGAAAATAAACTGAAGATAGTATGAGCTTGCCAGGAGCTAGTGAAGCGTGCATAAAAAATTATGAAACTTTTAATAAAGTTGTATATTTTATTAACATTAAAACAGTCATTATGACAGAAGTTCAAGAATGATTATGTATTAAAACTGCTAAACATTAATAATATTTTTTAAATTAAAGTAATGTATCTGAAAAGTATTTTTTTAGTTTTGCGCCTGTTTTCGTTGATAATTATAGTAAATTAAATAGAATAGAGAATAGTGTTAAGTTAGATAAAATAATATTAATACAATCCTGATAAAGTCCGCAGTGAAGCTCTAATTGATTAGATACAAATATGTATGTAAATATAAAATTAAAACAAATGGCAAAAAACGTGCGAACGTGACTGGATCTCATGTACTATTATAAAATCATGTGCAACTAAGGATAAGCTATATAATTTAAAGAACAGTTATTCAAATAATAAGATATTAAAATATAAAAATAGTAAATATGTAAAAATACTGAATAAAGTCATCACAGAAGCTGAATTAAAGCATGAAAGAAACTGAAAAATGCTGTGAAAACTATGGACAACAATGGAATATTATAAATGACAAGATGGTTAAAATGAGAAAGTTAAAGATAATGACATGAACACTATAACAGATAATAAAAATATAGGGATTAGTCGTACCGACTGGTAAGGCAAACTTTTTGTACTATACGTGAAAATATAAGTAGGCAAATCAAAATTCCAGCGTACAAAAATATATAGCTTCCAAATATAAATGATATGTATTGATTTATAAAATATACTAAAAGACATAACAATGAGAAAATAATTCAGAACATGGGTAACAAAAAAGGTGTAGACAAAATTAACTTTAAAATTTTAAAGACAATATCAGGTCATATATCTGAAACTTTGGCGTATATAATCAACAAGTGTATATTGATATGGTCGGATGCCTTAAAAATTGCTGAGGTTATACCAATATAAAATCTGGTAAAAAAGAATTAGTAACTAACTATAGAACCATTTCTCTAAATTCTAACCTGTCAAAGATCTCCGAAAAAATATACATGACAGAATATTCGCTCTCATGATAAAACATAAAATAATAGGAGAAAGTCAGTTTGGTTTCATTAGAGGCAGGGGAACAAAAAACGCATTACAAAATATTACAAAAAAGGTATAAGATTTTTTGGATAAAAGTATACCGATTTCGATAACATTCCTAGATTTTGGTATTGTTGATTTTATTAAAAAAATTGTGTAGATATGTAATGAGAGGTTTGGAGCTTAATGTTATCAAACGTTATTTTGAAAAAAACTTTTTTTAAGAAAAATAAACTCTGGTGCACCTCATGGGTCGATATTAGCTCCGTCATTTTTCATACTAAACTTTAACGATTTGCTTATCTCAATAAATGAAATTTTTTTTTTAACATTTGCAGATGATACAGCTAAAAGTGAATCATGAAATTATACCAAAATAAAAATGAATAAGTATCTAGAAGAGGTAACTGAATGGGCACTGTATAAATTGTCTTTAAATATTGATAAGACCGTTTTTATTAATTCGGAAATAATAGCGAAAGCATTCCTACGAGTTTTGACAGTAATAAGTGAAGAAAAAAATCGAATATACAAAATACCTTGGATTACATTTTGATTACAATTTAAAGTGGAATAAACATATCATCTTCATTACAAAAAAAAACAAAAAAAACAACAAAGTACTTGATTTTTGTTTTCTTCAAACTAGAAAAATTGTGTTAACTGATACTTAAAAAATGATAAACTATGCTTTTTTCACAGCATTATTAGTTATGTATGGTGTGGTGCATATAGTAATGTATTAATACTTTAATAAAACATACAAAATATGTTGAAAATTATAATTAATATAAATTTTACGAAGAGATTCCCCTAAACAAATATTTACTCACGACTCCTTACTTTATAACTACAGTAGTCTTAGTTACCGATATGGAAATTGAAGTATAAGAAAAAAAACTCTAGATACCAAAAATATCAATAATTGTAACTACAAAAAATATTTATATCTATGCAATCAACACTTCAATCAACTACCAAATTATCTAAAACATTTAGATAGCACAAAAAGATCTCCAAAAATAAATATAAAAAATGAGCTATGTAAAATGACTACAAGTATAAATAGAGTGCTCATCATATCATTTTCAGAAAATTTATATATTTAAATATTATAAGCACTAGTCATTTATTTAATATGTAAGTATTTAGTTTAAGTAATTAGTATGTATTATGAGATGTAAGTGCACTAGTCCTGCGCACAGGTTACTTTGTTTACCTCAGCAGGAATGCAAATTAACAATTGTATAGTTGTATGTAATTTTCTGGTTAATTAAATTAATGTTACGTTAATATTGCGATGCAAAAAATTGCTGCCCACAATCTCTTTAATATTTTGATTATTTGAAATGTATCATCTTGAAATTTAGGGTCCATAGACACTCTCTTTATGGACACGACAATATGGGGAGGTGTCATCCCGCTTGAACTGGTAAACCCGCACTGACGAGGGATGAGAATTTCACGTAATCAAGCAAACTTGTCATTCTTCATGAAGTCAGGAATAGCTATTCTTGCGTGTGCAGACTAAATAATATAAATCCTACATACTGATATTAAAAAATCACCCAAATCCGATGACCACTCCCACTCCATTTGTGCGGTGAAATCGATTGGTTTGTGTCAAAAAGCAAGTCATTGGATGTAATAAGACTTAAGAAGTACTTGCATATAAAAAAATTGGCCCCACCATCGCCATTGCAGGAGTGCCCTTCTTCCACCACCATGAGAGATCGCGGGAAAATGTTTCACGCGCGAAAGATGATTTGTTAGGAGCATTTGTGTTACGCACAAAACCCGAATTCGATCATTGGACGAATAAAACGGCCAAAACTAGTTTTGGCAGACGCATTTTTACCAGAACTGGTTTTGAGCGTTTTCACAATAATGAAGATTCGTGATAATGAAGTTTCGTCACAATAATGAAGCGGATATAATTTCTCGAGTATTTACTGTGGCTAACGTGTTACTTCCAAGCATGAGACATTTATAAAAGTGTCCCACTTCCATTGTGTAGTGTTTGTAATCCACAGATTGAAGGAAAATTTATATTTCTATGATATATGTCCACGATTTTAAAATTCATCTTTATATGAACTGAGGTGGAATATTAATAAAACCAATAATACAAGTCTATAAAATAATTTCTTCCACAATTTTTGTTTATATATAACATTGGATATATGTAAAGCGCACTATAACTCTCGACTACCTGAACCAATTTCAACGAAACTTGGTACAGCGATAACTCACTTTCTGGAAACAAACATTGTGTCGGTAACACATTATTTGCACCCCAAGGGAGGGTAGGAAGGTATTTATATTTGAAAATAATCGTAAATTACCGATATTGGTGATGACTATTTTTGAGGATGCTGAAGTGAAGAGTAACATTTCTCATCCGCTTAAATCTGCGATCACCCCCTATGAACGAATGTACATCCTTCGTATAGGGGATGAGAGGAGGAAAATATAAAAGTATTCGGATATGACCGATGTTGGTGTTGGGGCCATAGTAATCGCGGCCGCTGAAACTTGTACTAACATGCCCCAGGACACTCAAGTCCACGACCAACCCTTATATATCCCTACGGAAGGGGATGATATTTTAAAGTTATAGAAAATGATATAAAAGTGTCCAATTATCAATTTTTGACATTGCCGAGCTTAATAATGATATTCTAATAAAATGTAAGTCAAAATTCAGCTTCAGTGGGTAGAAAGACACTCCTAACATTCCCTGGGGATGGGGTGGGAAGAGAATGAAATTTAAAAATAAGCGGAAATGACCGATATTAACGTTGAATACATCACTTTCAGCGTCACAGAAATGAATATATCCCCGATTTTGCATAAGTCAATGATCATGCCCCGTTCACCCCATCAACATTAGGGAAGGAGATGTCGTATAAAAATGAGCGAAAATGACAAATTCACATTTTTTGGCGTCAATGAGAGGAAAGGTGTCACCCCCGATATCGTTTGTCTTAATTCAGTCCTCATGAAAATGACACACTCCCTTATTCCCTAAAGGGAGTGAAAACGACATGAAAAGAAAAAAAAATTGAAAAAGACCGATTTGCATCAAACAAATAGTTTTCAGGATTGATGAGGTGAATAATTGATCAGCCTATGCTGTTTAAATAACATGGGGGCACGGGACCCTTGGAGCTGAGGGTGAAAAGGAGGGACGTAAAAATAATATGACCTGTATTAGAGCCTAGTCCATCGTCTCCGGGGTTGCAGAGATGAATTATTAAAATGAAAGGGGAGGGTGAGAATGGCGTAATACATAAAAATTATCTAAAATGATCGATGAAAGTGTCGAGTTTATGATATTTGGGGTTCTGAGACGAATTATTCTAATTCAGAGGATGGAAAACAAAGTGGCACGTCAAAAATATCAAAAATGTCCAACATTAGTTAGAATACCGTAGTTTTCAAGGCTACTGCGATGAGGAATGATATTATCGGGGACGTTTGAGATCACGAACAACCCCTATAACACCATTCCACAATTTTGGGAAATTATCGAAAATGATATGATGTAAGAGAAGAATCCACAGTTTTCAGCGTCGCTGAGTTTTATGGTGACATCCTGGTATCGTGCATGTCTAAATTTAGCTCCCATAAAAAATGGCATCCCTTCTACCCCTAAGTCAGTGAGAGAGGGATGGAAAGAGGATGGCATGATACAAAAATGAATATGATTGATTTGTGTACATTCTGCAATTTTCAATATTTCTAGATGAAATGTTATACTACCAATGTTGTTATAATGAAGTTTCAACCAGACGGTATGTTTGGAACCCTTCTAGGTAAAGTTAGAAAGAGCGTGACGAGCAAAAATAAAAAAAAGAGGAAACGATTGATATTTGTGTCGAATCTATAGTTGTCGGTGTTGCTAAGATAATTATGATACTCGGGACACCGTTAAGTTTCTGACTCGGTAAATCACATAAACTACAATTCGATCTAATCTTTCAATAAAATAAACGTAAAAGAACATTTACTAAAACAAGTTTTTATTTACAAAGTGCTGTGCTAAAAAAATAAAAATTGAAATCGAGAAATTTAAAACTATAAAAAATATCCTTCCTTTGTCACTCATTTTAAGCGCAAGATCTTAGAAGATTCATATACATGTATCTTTTTAAAATATGAAATATTAATTCAAAAATCAAAGGGATCGAGCGTAATTAATACTAATACAATCCTCATTATTTAAAATTCTACATTGCATTCCCTTCCAAAAAGGTTCTAGGAGTATAGTGGCTGATCGTGGAATTTGGTGTCATGAGAAATATCACTATTGGTTTCAGAGACCCCTAAAACTACGATCTCAAAACTAATAGCGACCATTTTCGATAATTGTTAGATTTTATCCCCTTGTCACCCTCTACTCAATGGGTGTATATCCCTCGTTGAGGGAGACCGTGACCGTAAGTTACACTGAGAGTGTCAGTGCAATTCAGCGGTATTTCTACCCCCTCGCTTGTGAGTACTTGGAGCATATTATATCCCCTGTGGATCATTGGTGAACATTGGGGTTATTCTTATCCATCTCTACGGTGCCGAATACTATAGTTTCCAATCAAATGTGTTTTCAATTATTTTTACATGCTAATCCCTACCCACTCCGTCCCTGACAGTGCCAAAGTTGTCTTATCCTCACGGTTCTTGTTGTCAGATAGTCAGTCATCTGTGTATCAAGTATGGTTCAAATTGCTCCAAGCATTCTAGTGCTATGGATGCCCACATACATAACCCCCATTTCAACCCGCTTATGGCTAGATTTTCGTAAAATCGTAGCATTGTCATGCAAACTACACATATCTGTAAAATTACAGATCGATAGGAAACTTGGACGTGACCAAAAAATAAATTTACGAATTTGAAGACGAAAGGACAACATAAATACATACACACCCCCATTTCACTCTCTTAGGGTGGATTTTCCTAAAATGGTACCATAATCCACACACACACACACACACATATATATATATATATATATATATATATATATATATATATATATATATATATATATATATATATATATATATATATATATATATATATACACGGAGCAAGTTAAATAAAACCATGTAGTATACTCGGGATAAATACTCATATACAAATCCGAACATAAAAACTCCCAAAAGCGCATAATTACCATTTTCTCCTATGCCTCTTATACGAAAAAAACAACAACATTTAATCTGTACTAAATACTAAAAAACTGGCATCAAGTATGAGAAATTTTATTATTGTTGAGAGGACAAAGTTTTGTACGATTCTCTTTTGACAGAACTAGTAATGAGCACTTCGAAAATGCTCAAGACTATTTCCTGCATAACGCAAACGTTCAAAACTAGTATTGAGAATTTTGAAATCGATCAAAACTAGTTCTGACAAAAATGTATCTGCCAAAACTATTGTTGGTCGATTTCTCCGTTCAATGGTCGAATTCGGGTTTTGTGTGTAANCCTTTATTTACAAAAAAAAAAAAAAAAAAGAAAAAAGAAAAAAAGAGAGAGGTAATTGTCATAACGCAACTTCAAGTTCAACCCTTCGAAACTATGTAACTTCCGAGTATGTATTGAGGGAAGGTCGCATCATCTACGTGAGTTGTGTCAAGAAGAGGGACACACAAAGGAAGCTCAGTCGCGTGTCTCCGGCATGCTTCGAGGTCTTAGAAGCGCACTAAAATGTATTGAACTCGCTATGTAACTTGGTTTATTCATTCTGGAATTTGCAGTACCACTTGATTGCCTGTTGGCAACCTTCGCTGAAACCTTCCTGAACCTGAGCTCACCGTGCTCTGTTGCCCGCAAGTGCTACCGTTGACGTCACTGATATGCGGCCAGGTGAAAATGACGACAGACTCGGACTCGAACCCGGCAGGCGGGACGAGTAGTGCGAAAGACAGATTTCTGGCGGCCAGAGCAAGAAGTTCTGGATTCGAGTACCGGTGCTACGTATTTTCACCTGACTGTTCTTGATACTACATTTATATTAGTCTCACAGCCATGCACATGGAAGGTTCTTTAGGTAGTATGACATGATGTGCTTTTTGATATAAACCTCGTCAGGAAAATTTAAAAAATAGTCTCTAAACGAGACAAAAATATATTGCTTTCATTGAAAAATTCAGGGAAAGGTTATTGGAGGATACATTTATGACAGCCAACGATGCAGCCATTGAAAATGTATTTAATGAAAACGTCTAGAACGAAGATGAAAATATTCTATAAAGGAAGTCAGGATAAGTATGTTAGGAAGTAATTTTTTGTTCGATCCAAAGTATTTATCGAAGAAATATCAGTTAGGCGAAAATAATTTAAAGATTTTCACAAACATATTACTGTAGGTGGCTTTGTTAAAGACATGAACTGTCAAGGGCGAGTTCTATAGACATTTTTATACAAAGAGGGAAAAAAATTAAGATTGACGGTATTTTGATGGTCGAACACGTATTATTTTGTCGTATTCTTCAAAAATTGTTGTATCAAAATTATTTGTCGTATCAAAATGTCGTAAGTCTTAAATTATTTATTTATCTTGCTTATATAATGGACGTTAATAGTGAAACTTTCATATAAATGAAGTAAAAAGTGACCAATCAAGAGACAAACATGTCTTTTCTGAAAGCTATACAAAATATTAAGAAAATAAATCGAAATATTTCTTCAGAAGTCTGGATTTTCTTCCACCAGTTACGTAGAGTAGCTTTGAGTGGGAAAACTTCAGTTTGTTAAAATAGATAAAAAGTTATGTTCTTCATTACTTAAGAAACGTTTATTTCTGATGCAATTATCTCCGTGGATAACGAAGAGACGAATGGTTTCAGCGTACAAAAGATTGCTGATCAATTTCCCAAGTTAAAAGAAACTTAATCCCAATTTAAGGTGAAGTAAATAAAATTTAAGGTGATCAAAAATAGTATAGATTTTCATTTACTTGGAGTAAAATGTATATTAATTTGTTAAGATAAACTTTAAAACAAAAACTAGGGTATTAAGAACCGCGTAGACTTTTCATTTTCTTACATTTAACAACCAAACATCAATATTTATGTTTCTTGACGAATTTGGCAACATGGTGGAAGATAGGTGCCTTTGATGTCTTTGACTTGAGCGCCTCAATTTCAAGGGTATTACGATTTATGCTACTTAATGTACTGCAGATATATTTGGTTGTTCTCACCTTCCAACCTTGTCCCTAGAAACATTGTGGGCTAAGGTTTTGGATCTTAAGAAAGTTTGGAATTACATGTGTGGGGGAGCGAACTTATCAGCTCGCATCGCTTATCCTGGTTTACATGAGTAGAGTTGGGAGTAGCTAAAGTGTACTCTCCTATCTACTACACCGATTAAGTGCAAGAAACATTTCCTCACAGTAGAGTGATGGCATCTATTGACCCGCTCTCAGCGGCAAATATATGTTTCCACATATTTCTGTCTCTTGAAATTATCTTACATTGTCAGTGATATTTGGAGTGCAACACCACAAATCTTAATATTTCTTCTTAAGTCAATCTCATATTAAACAGAATTAACACGACACATAAGACACAAAGAATACTATTTCTCGTACTTCTTGTTTACTAATGAGCATACTGAACATGTGAATACGCAAGGAGAATGCATAAATGAGTGAGATTTTTTGTGTGGTTGGGAGTATTGGAGTATATCTACTTTCCAACATGTTGCTAGTAACTCGACGGACTACATTCACTCTACAATACTGAGTGATTACACGATATTTTTTTCATTCTATTTCTTGAACTTCAGGTCACCCTGCCTCTTCAGCAATCGCAATTTAAGGACCTGTTTGCTGTTAACCTTTTCTGTGTAACATTCAACACAACTTGGCCGCAGAGCGAGTGGACCATCTCCACCACGAGGAAACGTGCGTATCATCTATATCTACCTCTTCCTCATTCTAATCCCATGTCATTGGCAAAAGACCAATGGATGTGATGTACTCTTAGAGTATGTTGTATTTCCATTCTTTATTTATCAGTTGTCGATAATCCCTTCAAAATATCATTCTACCTATTATATTGTGCACGCTCCATCCCAAAGATCACACAATCCCACAAAATATGCCCTGATGACTTCATTATCTCCACAACCACAGTCAGCTAATATATAGTAGAGGGGTTTTACACAACATACAAACTTCATAGCGTATACGTTACATTGATGACGCTAACCGAGTAACGCACATGGAAAGAAGTAGTGTAATCAATGCATTTTGCATAGCGTATCATCGACTCAAATCGTACTAAAAATTGTAAACTCAAACAAACTAATTTAAGAGTACACAAGTAACCTGTGCTGTGAGTGCACCAACACTTACTCATACGGCACAAACAACAAATATCTCGCATACCCTCTCAGATATCAACATAACCTCAAATCCACACCACAATCCGAAATGACCTCTGTGACTAGCGTACCACTCACATCATAAGCAAACAGAGGTGTTGTAACGTACTTCACAAGGAGCATTAGTGTACCACTAACTTCTGAGCATATGTAGAAGTAACTTGCATTAGCATAGCGAATACGATAGCTCCCTAGCAGTGGCGGATCTGGACCGTAGTCAAGGGGGAGTCTAAATTTTATAAATATTATTATAAATATTACTGTATATATTATTGTAAATATTATTACAAATATTATAACCTTTTTGTATTTTAATATAATACTTCAATTCATCAAATAGATTATTTACAATTCATTAAATAGTGACCAAATTTATTAATTGTTTAAATTGGTAAATACATATTAAAGGATAAAGATACAGTTCAGGTCCAATGGGGGGTATAGCCCCCCTAGTTTGGACCTGAACTTTCAACAGATAATATTGAAATTGATGAAATGTATCTTTATCTTATAGCTCCCTTAGCCCTCCTCACTCGCCCCCCTAAGATCCGCCACAGCTCCCTAATAACAACTTTCGTCACTCTACCCGTGTAAACCATGCTTTACAACGCGTTTTCGGGGGCGGTCACGAAGGGCTAGGTGGATGGTGGAGCGTGCGCATTTTTGGGCATCTAACCGCCGTGTCGGCTGCCGACTTCATGATCTCGGCGCAGCGTTCGAGATGGAAACGCCCCGAAACGGCCTGCGGGTGAACCAGACTTGTCGCCGCAGACCACACACCAGGCAGAGACTTAGGGCTGATGGCGCCACTCATCACTGCAGAGGTTGATTGGGCGGGAACGGATTTTAAAGTCGATGATCATGAGATTTGAAAACGTGTTTGGAAGAAATGTCCTGTATTATTGTGAATTTTGTTGCACAATAGAAAAATAATAAATGCTAGCTGAACACGTGCGAACGAATCAAATATATAATTAAGAAAAACCGATCAGAGATTTTAAATGTACATAACATTTTGTTACAATTAACTTCAATCTTTTAGCACAATGCTCGACAAAAACCTTTCACATCGGTTAAATTCCCGCAACTTTGAACTTCAGCATTCACGTGCTGAAATACACAAATTACAACTTCATTGTTGGCGATCAAGTTTAATGTTTCTTGCAAATAGTAATATTTAAACGTTTATCGAATCAGTGTTGAACAGTGAACATTTAGGGTAAAGGAGAGTGTTTACATTGACGTCCAATGCTAGGGCTCTGAAGCATCAAGACAAGTTCATGAATAGCAACACCTGTGAGGTCATTTATGATCCTACGATAATTCGAGTGTAATATGAACTTTGAAACAAGTTATACAATAAATAGTACAGTGTGCAATAAGTAATTCTTTACAATCCAGAAGATAATCTTAGAAATTAATGGTACTTCATTTTTATTACTTTTTTTTGCTGACGGGAGAAAAAGGCATGTATACTGAAAAGTTACATGTTAAGTATACAAATATATTGTATTACATTTCATAATATACTTGTGATTTTTCTCATTATTTGGAGAAATCTGTATTGTAAATAGAGATGTAACGAATAGGATAAGTTTATACTACTAAATGTATTCCTGACTTTTTATACACCAAATTTCGAATGTCCTGTCACCAATAAAAATGGATGGGGTGCTATAGATCGGATTAATTCATGTTCACTCAAATTTTAAAGGATTTGCGGAAGGACTCCGCGTAATGAAGAAACGCAAGGGACGAACACTAGAATGACTAGGCAAATGAAGAAAATACAAACACCCAAAGAGCTAGCTAAGAATGCACAAAATGGAGCATATTCTATTTGTGAGATCATTAATTTTAATCACCTAAATCAGAAAAAAATAACTGCAAGCATATTAGAGGATATCAATAATGAATTATCAACAATAAAAAGTACTTTAAATTACCTCATTACGAAAACATCTATAATATCTGAAGACACTATTGAGCAAATGGTGGAGAAAATAACCAGTTCGATTATTGATTCCACTAGGAAATTAGCAATCCGGACAACAACCTATGCTAAGGCTGCGAGCACTAGCAAAAGAGCCGAAAGTCATAACTCATCGCAAAAAAAAAAAAAAAAAAAAAAAAATGACCTTGTGATTATGAAGCATACAGGATCGCTTCAAAACCAAGGATTGGAAGCAATGAAGAAAGTCATCAAAGAAAAGATTCCCTCTTTTAGGCAATTAAGGTGAAGTGGTTCAAGGAAACTGTCAACAAAAACGCAATTTTCCATGTGGCAACGAACGAGGACAGAAATCTATTATAAGACACTATAATAAATATTCCTGAATTACAAGTGGTAGATATTATGTCACCAAAAATTGTAATTCATGGCATTCCTAAACAAATTGACGAACAAACCTTCCTAGAAGACCTGATAAACACGAATTTCCCATCAGTTGATGTCCAAGATTTCAGAGTGAGGTATAAAATTGGTGCCAAGGCGACCTCAAAAAACTGCTCTTGGATTTTCGAGTTGCCGCCTTCCTGTTGGCGTGCAGCTGTCAACATAGGACGTGTGTTCGTTGGCTGCCAATCCTTTAAGACTGAAAACCCCGAAAGTGTTGCACGTTGCTTTGCATGCCAGAAATTTGAACATTCAACAGCTAATTGTAGGCAAGCTGTAGTCACCTGCTATAAGTGACATGTGGCTCATGATTCCCGTCAATGCAGATCGGAAGAAAAAGTAAATTGCTGCATAAATTGTATTAGAAAAGGTCTTAAAGTACACAACCGTTACGTGAATGACAAAAACTGCTCTAATTATGTTAAGGCCCTCAAAATCGAAATTGAAAGAACAAACTACAGCAAATGATTTTATTTTTAAGTTCTTTTTTTTATTTATCCAAAATGCCTAATCCTGATACTGCTAATAGGGATGATCATTGTAAGTTTTGCCCGGAACCTGACTATAACGATTTGTTCCTTGACGGAATTAATCCACAATAATGTAGAAAATCTTAATTTAACGTCATCCAATGAGGGAGAATTTATATTAATGATACTGAATATCAGAAGTCTTAATAAAAATTTAAAATCGTTAAGACTTTTCATTGTTAGTTTGATCAAAAATCTTGATATAGTAGCATGCACGGAAACATGGCGACTAAAACATCCCTCTTTTCTAAATATTCCGGGTTATGATTTGCATTAGAAAAAAAGCTGTTTAAACCAATCTGATGGCGTCGGGTTACATATAAAGAAAGATACAATAGCAAATGTTGTCACGGTTTCATACAACAATCTAAAAGTTCTAAGTCTAATGTGTCGAAGTAGACCAATTTCACTTTAACCTGTTTTATCAAAGATTTTCGAAAAATATTTATTTTCAAGCATCTCTAAATTCTTAGAAAGTATAACTTATCTTTCTGATATGAATTTTGGCTTTAGAGAGGGTAGAGGAACCGCTTTAGCCCTTGCATGCGTTACAGACTTTATGTACTACAATTTAGATAAAAGTAAACCAGTTATTGCTGTTTTCTTGGATTTAACAAAGGCCTTTGACACGGTTGACCACTACTTACTAATAACTAAACTCGAGAATTGCGGTGTCCGTGGTCCAGCACTAGATTTATTAATATATTACTTAAATGGTAGAACGCAAGCAGTAAAAATTGATAATATCAGAAGCAATGTAAAGGGTTGCAACAGATGTACCACAGGGTTAAATTCTTGATCCCTTATTATTCCTAATCTACATTGGGCCCCATCCTGGCCCGGGTTTTGCTCCGGTTTTCTTTCGGGTAGAGGCGGATTTCATAAACAGGTTCTTTAGGCTTTGTCTAGGGGTATGTTTATTGTAATAAAAAGTCGTAAATTCAGTGTCATTTCAATTCTTATGATTTTTAAACACTATACTCAGAAAAATCTATAGTTTGATAATAATTTGTACTTACATGTAAATTTTTTGCTTTAAATTACAAACATATTGACATTCTATTAGTATTATAAATCGCAGCTAACTTTTTATCTAGGAATTTTTGCTGACATTTTTGAATCCGCCTCTGCCTTGCTTGCTTCTGGAGAGTAAATTAGTTTATTGTCCTCCACGTGGTACAGTTTGTACTACTTTTTTGACAATAAATTTATTATTATTATTAACAGCATTTTCAATGTAGCTTCATATATTTGCATTGCATCATATGCAAATTATACTATAATACTAGATTCAGAGAATGCATGGGACGAAACTGCGTTTGTTACCAATAATTACCTAATATGATCTATAACTGACTTGTTTTAAACAAACTAACCATAAATATAGATAAATCAGTCTACATGACTTTTTGTGACTACATTGATAGCACCCCACTTAATATTTATATAATATTAAATAACTGTACCTTAATCCGAGTACCATATGTAAAGTATCTAGGAGTTCTCATGGACTGTCATATGAGATGGGATAATCACATCAATAGTATTGTTAAGAGACTGAAGTACGTAATATATGTATTTGCTAAATTAAAAGGCATCTTAGATATGGATTCACTGATGATTTTATTTTATGGACTCTTTAATGTTTTATCCACTTATGGAATTGTAGCATGGGGTGCAACGTTCGAAAGAAATATCAGACCTCTTAAAATATTGAGGAACCGAATTTGAAAAATAAATACTTATAAAAATGTAAACGCGTTGAGAAGAAAACCTCTCAACCTGAGACAAATATATAAATTTAACTGTATCCGTTTACACTACAATGAAATTAAATTAAATTACGTAAGATCCCAAAAGTCTACTAGGTTTAAAACTGTAAGACTTCCCACAGTAAATTTAGGAGTTGGAATAAAAGTTCTATATATAATACAATTTTTGAGTTGAATAAATTACCAAATGCACTAAAATCGCTTAATTTCATTCAGAACCTATAAAAAACTTAAAGATCACATTGTGCTGCAATAAACTTGCTAAATCACATCTCATTGAACAGTCGTTCTAATATTTTAGTTAGTCTTTTACAGTTTGTACATTCGTTTTATTTTAATTTCACCCCAGACTATGCAGGGTACATCTTTCGTAGTAAGAATGTATGTAATGTATTTGACATATTTTGCAAGCTAATTGTTAGTTTATTTTATTCAGAATCTTACTTCATATGTCTGATTTTATTAATATTACTGACATTCATACCTTAAAGCATGGCATTTTATATTGTTTTACTACCAATTTTGAATTTTTGTTAGTATGACTATTAATTTTCTATGATTAAGTAAATTTACATTTTTTAATTTCATGATTTGTTTTACGTTACTTCTTGTAGATTCTCTATGTATTTTCAGCAGTTAAGTCCTACGTTTTTTTGTTTTTTTCGTAAACTATTTTTGGATTCTATGTCCACGTACAGACATAGGTCCAAAGATAGTACGAATTCGAGACAATTTTTTTTTTTTAAGTTCGAAACTAGGAAATGAACTATGAACATTTAGTGCAATGAAGAATAATAAAGGTTACGGGTATCATAGGAGATTTATTTATCGTGGTATCGTTGGAGATTTATTTATATGAAATAGGAGATTTATTTATCGTGGCTATTGGGAAGAGTAAACTCCGTATTGTGTACCAAAGATTCATTGAGGCGTCTTTCCAAAATATCGTCAAGTGTTTCTGGAGACTTTTGCACAATGTAAATTAGTAGTAATTTAAAATTAAAATAAAAAAACAGCCATGAAATTATAAAATTTCTTATTATTACTTATTATCGCTTATTAATTTTATTTTTTCGCAACTGAAATTTTAATTTTTTCGCAGTTACCTGCCAAAATGTCGAAATAGTTTAATATTTCTATTTTTAGTTACTGTTTCAATTTATTGAAAGTGAATACTAGGATATACTACGGTACATTTTAGGGCTTCTGTAAGGCGCACTGGCACTAAACCCCGCCATATATTGTATACTTTTATCTTAAAATAAAACCATTTTGAATTTGAAATTAGTAAAACCATTTCTTATTTGAGGACACTGACATGGCGGACGACTTAATTTTAATTATGAATATCAATTATTCACTTCAAGTATTCTCACTTCATCATATGAGTTTACTACTTATTACTTTTCAAATCAAGATACTCTCATATAACACCATGGTCGCTGAATAATATTTACAAAAAGAAAAAAAAGGTAGAAAACACTCGCAAAACTAGCAAGGGTGCCTTATATTCGGAGACTATTAAATATCTGATGTGCATAATCAAAATAAACGGAATCGGTGCTGCTCGATGAACAGGTGGTAAGTTGCTAAAAACGTCCAGTGGAGCAAGTTACAACATGTGAAATGTAACAGGCGCTAATTAGGGGACCTGTAAACGGTCGATGCGTCGAGTAAAAATTGCTCAATAATAACGGGGACATATTTAGAGGCTGCCGATAGATTAGTATTTAATAGTTGCATTTACATGCGGAATATATTGCGTAACATAATTGCATTCGTAGATTTATAACAATTACCATTTACATTTTCTAGTTTTACTTTCTAAGTAGATGGAAAGAAGCAACCGTCAAAAAATACATTTCCAGATAATTTCAGATCTTTGGAATGTCGATCCAGAGAAGTTTCACGATTAGATAAATGGTATCTAGTGTTGCACATGTGTATGTGGGAGATCGGATTTGTTATTACAAGTTTTTATTTAACTTCACCTGTTGGTAGGTTTGGGCCGATCGTTGCATATGAATTTTAAACAAGTTCCACCAATCAATCGAGCTGAGATTTAACAAATATGTGTGGTTTGCATGAAAATAGATGATTATGATACCATTTTACAAGAAACTATCCCTAAAGCGGTGACATGGGGGTATGCATGAATTTACCTTCTCCTCCGTTTCAAATTTGTAATTGATTATTCGGCCACTTGTAAGTTTACAAGCGAGTTGAAAATTTTACAGATGTGTGTAATTTGCAGGACCGTTGTAGCATTGTAAGAAAATCTACCCCTAAAAGGGTTGAAATGGGGGTGTAAGTGAAAAATGAAATGTATGTGTGAGTGCATATCTCACCATAACTGTTGACGTAAGTACTTGCCTAAGTATGTATTTTCTTTGCAATTTTATTCGTTTTAGTACATGACTGAAATAAAAGCGTATTTTTAAAAAGGTTTTTATTCCCATGATAACTAACCAACCAAATACTGAATTAGTGCAAAACTAGAAGAGTTAGATTTCGTATTTTGTGAGATAATATGATATTTTAGAAAATCTCAATGCGACATCATTTACTTCCGACTAGGATTCCTGATTTTAAACAATTCAAATTTTTATTAAATTACAAACATGTATAGTGTGTATAATAATGTGCTTCACATTGTCAAACCATCATTCCGTTCGAAGCGCCGTTTTCGATATATGTGTCCTAAAATGTTTTCTAATTGCGTGAATTAAAAACTCATTGGAGTAGGAGAAGTGGAATAATGCGTTTGAAATTTAAGTAGTAATTTATTAGTGCGCTTAAATAAGATAGAGGCTAATTTGTTTTGATTTTCAAGTTGAAAATACCGTACGTACATTATGTAACGGGTTTCTAAAAATCTGGTCTAAGTTAACGAAATGAGTAACTACACAAATATAATTATCATTCGTCGTGAAAGCAATTATCATTCTTTCGATTCCTTAGACTTGGCGCCATGTATTCTGGTTCAAGTTTGTTTGTATCATTGAAATTATTTTTGATGTCATAAAATTATTTTATCTTTGTATCTGAAGAGGGTAGGAGCTTTTACCCCTTAGAGAGTGGCAACAGAAGTAAAAAAACGTGTTGTTTAAGCTAAGAACAATATACATAATGAATTAAAAATACTATCAGAGAAACAAAAATGAACTGAATAAGCAAGAAAAACTTTTCATATATAATTAAATAAAGTTTTAAATTTATATATTAGTATTAACTAATTTTCAAAAAATGCGTAATTTAGCGTGTTGACTAAAAATTTATATTAACCAGTAATTTTTTCACCCACATTTAAATAAATATCCGTCAAATATAGATAATGATCAAACTTGTTGAAATTATATGACACCTTCAAATGGTGCATACAAGACTAACATGCATTAATTTATATATTGGAATATAAATAAAATTTAAGAAGAAAATTATGTAAGTAGATCTTGTTCGTACCTCTATTCGAATGCCGTAAAAGGGTATAGTTAAAAATTTCTACATTGTGTGCCCATCACCCGTTTTCATGTTTTTAAAACTATTCTACTGGAAATTGTAAAATTACTCATTAGATGCAAATCACATTTGGCCTAAATTAGTTAAAATAGTCATAAATATTGACCCAATCAATCAAACATGTTGAAAATGTGTAAAACTACCTGAAATAGACCGTTCGTTATCTTGTCATTTTCTAACTACAGGTGTTTGTAAACAATATTGGATAGAAAACTGACTAGCGGCTTGGGGTACGGAACAACGCTTAAAAGAGAGGGCAGCCCTCCTCTGGAAAATGTTGGTTTTAAGTAGGTTCAAAAACTGGTTTTAGAACCACTTTTGCGTCTGTAATTTATTACTGTTTAGTGTCACGTTTTGCTGAAACTTGCTACTCTTTAGTATAACGTTTCTACTGAAATGTAAGCTGCCCATGACGCTGTGAGTAGAGAGTACTGTACCACTTTTGTTACCATGACTTTAGGACACTATATCCAACAGTTCCGTAATAAATGTTTATCTAAATAACCAGAACATGTGTTTTAAAGCCCCTTTCTCGCAAATAGTCTTATAGATTAAAGGAACTTTATGATTTTGCAATGGTAACACATAGTGAAACCAGGAAGCTTCTTTAATGTAAATAGTAATGGAAACTAGCTCACCATCTTCACACAAAACTTTTACTTTCCAATTCCTATATATTTTTATGTCTGGAGAAACCACTTTGTACAAGACGTCTCTTTGTCTCTTCATGAATCGAACAGTTTGTAGTTACATATGTACGCACTTATTAAACCAGTTGGCATATGGAGGGCTCGATCCCCCACCTCCACCTTATGGAGTCAGCGTCCAAGTTTCGAACCGAAAGGGTGACGCAAACTGCGTCATTAAACATTTTTTTGGTGGGGGTTTGAAAAATGGATATTTTTAGGAAGTTTACAATATTTAATTGTTAAATAATAAATTTACTGTTTTAAAAATAGCATTATTAAAATTAAAATATTTATATATTAAGTAAAGTATTCTTAGTTTACTTAATTAAAAAAGCTTCAGGGATAAATAATTTCAATGATTTTCGAAACTGATGAATAGAACGTAAAAAGTCATGCCAATTAGAGATCTAGACCGCTGAATAAGCTGACAAGCGTGGTATACGGGTCTGGGGGTCACTTCTTGTGTATCAAAACGCCGGGAGACTCATTGTCTTCACGTGAACGAAGAAATGACAACATATACCTTCCTGTCTGTCTTGCAATGGTAAGATTACACAACAGACGGGCGATCTAGAAAACATCGTTGCAGTGAAGATCATTGTTTTGCCTCCAGTGTTTTAGTTTGCTGTGCGTGATCAAGGAGCTCAATTTTGTATCTCATTTCTTTCCCCATATATCGCCGTTCGGGAGCCTGCATGTTTTTGTTATAGTGTATAAGTGAGTCAAACCGGTGAGGGGGATTTTTTTTTTTTTTGGGGGGGGAGTCTCACTCATTTAATTTTTTTTTTGGGGGGGGGTCTTCGTCATTGTGTTAAGGGGGGGCACCTCTGTGTATGACGTATGTGTGATCTAGAAAATCATTGAGCGTGGGCGTCAGTGAAGCAGGCAGGTAGGTGGGAGATATTTTAGAATAATTTTATTAGATTATAACCAACTATGTTATAAATCACGAAAAATGAATTTTTAAAAAATATTTGTATAAAAAAAACATTTTTTGTGTGTAGATAGGGAATGCCGTATGAATCCACCTTTTATAGTATGCATATATTGATATTCTTTTTGTGAAACCTCACGAAAATGAGTGAAACGACTGGAAAGAGTTCATTTCAAACTCCCAGGTGATTCCAGATGAGTTCAACAGGTTTTTAATATTTAGTGGACTTCGAAACTTTTAGACGAAGCTTGGTAATACAATGTATTATTAGTTTTTATATGATTGGAACTCAACAGATTCATTATTTACCCCTGTTATTTTTAACAAGTATTAGTGTAATTGTTTCAAAGATGATTGAGTTCTCGGCAATCTGTGCCAGATGAAACTTTTAGACGCAAATTCTGTGGTATTGCTAATGATACTATTATTTTTGGTTGTAGAAAAAATGAAATGTTAGCGGTGGATAATGTACTAATGAAATAACTTTAATTTATTTTAATTTCTTTCACGAGTTTATAGTTGTATGATAAAAAGGTGAAAACTTGTTTTTCTTCTTCTTTCTTGTTTTGGATCATTAACAAAACTACTGTAATTCTCCATGAAGTTATGTCCGTCATATCTCATTTACAGAAAAACCTCGGAACATAATAATTTTATATTGGATAAAATAAAGAAAGACCACTCGTAATTACGGGACATAAACGGAACAAGCTCAACAACTCGACTATCTCGCTGAGAACACCTAAATTATGGATGTTGGAGGCATTGAACAGATCTTTTCTCAATGTCGACCACACATTGAGACTCCAATTACGGTTGTTGTTATAAACAATGGTTCCAAGGTCTACTCTTCATTACAGTTGCCAACCGCACCGTTAATCGTCATGTTTGAAGAAGTGGAGTGGGGAGGAGCTTGTGAACTGTGTGTCATCGCTTCTGTCTCCGAATATCAAATGCTGAAGTCGCCATCTTCAGAAGTTTCTAATCCGCCGGTTTCTACTCGCGCCGTCCCCGTTACTGTCTCTATTAAATGTCAGGAAGAATATTTTTTTCCCACCCTTTCAGCCAATTTTCGTACTTCCGAACGAATTTCAGTTTTGGTTCAAGAATAAATTAGGGGTCTTTGGAAAATATTTAATGAAAAGACGACGCTCGAATCTTCACTTCTTTATTGCAGGAGTATTTCTCTACCTGAAGATTTATTAAGGAAGTGGCATTTAATTTCTGTTCCGTTAATTATTTGTTGAGTTGAAAATAAATAAAAATTCTCATTTTTTCATAAAAATAACTCCTTCATATTAAATTTCCAATTATTTCAAATTGCACACACACATTCAGAGGATAACAATACATATAACACAGCAAGAGAAGTACCAGAATAATTTCATTGTTAAATGTCAATAACACCACAATTAATGGTAGAAATTTATTTTACAAAAAAAATAATGCGTGTTTCCAGACGAAAAAAATGATATATGTTTTCGATTTGCTGAAGAAAACTTGTCACCTTCGGTGACTCGCTTTGCCATCATGTTTGTCCAAAAAGTGGCTACGGCCCTGTAAGACCAGGTCAACCTCTCCGGGTTGGTGACCCGAACTACTACCACCGCCGCATTTCGGATAAATTAACTGCTAATAGGTTCCCATATACCTGACGCGACCGCGCTCCTTTCGCCTGCCGGTTTATCCCTACCGCGCTGTCGCCGTAAATCGCGATATCTGCGAAGCATCTCGTCTCATCGTTCGTGTACGACAGCGCGGACAGACGGCGGGGCCCCTTTCTCCTCCTACACGCCTCTCACTCCTCTCACTCCTCTCCTCTTCACCATTCTTCCCAACTCCTCCTTACATACTTCGCCATCTCGTGTCCCCGCCCGCTACCCAAAAACAGCGTGGGGTAATTGAAAACTGCGACCGCTGCACCGCCTTAATTATGAAGATGTTATTAGAAACCCCTGCGGTCAATAAAAACATTTTCTCCTCGCTGACGGCTCGCTTGAGTTATATGCGCGGCGATGAATCAATTTGCCGGCTCACGCGAGCTTCGAGAGCTGCCTTCCTCTCGAACGGGAGGTGATCACTAGCGTGTCACGGTGCAAACTGCGGCGTTTGGCGGCAGGATGCCGTTGGGTGGAGAGACATTGTGGAGTCACGGAACGGAATGTATTCGGAAAACGTTACCCACTTTTGGGAGTGAATTACAACACGCGAGCCTGTACTATTCGTAGTCATACTAACATGAGAGGATGAATTAGTGAGTACAGTGTATCATAAGAGTAGTGAATAGCATATATAACGATTATCCAGTATTTCGCATTCACGGAAAATAATCATGAACATAATAAAAAATCCGGTAATTTATATACTTTCTTTGGTGCATAATCCATTACAATTTTTGTTGTGTAAACTTTATGGAAGTTTATCTAGTTGTAAGTAGCGTCACCTAGGTCATGAACAAACTACAGTCTTTATCGATAGGTCAGTAGCGTCGCTTAGGAGAAAATATTGGAACTTTCCACTATCCGAATGTTACAAATAAATAAATTTATTGTCAAAAGACAGTTACAAACTGCTATAGCCTTCTTTACTGTGGCCTGACAAACACAACATTATATTATCTGTCAAAGGTAATCCGATGAGACGGTGCGTAGTTCGGATGAGTCCGAAAGCAATGTTCTAAATATATATGGTTAAACTAAACTAAATGCCTTAAGATTCAACTATTATGATAGTGACAGGTATATTATCATTAGTTGCATTTTAGAAACAAGTTTATCTTAAAACCGATGGGGTCATTGTAAGGTTATTTAAGACAATATAATCTTTTGAGTGATTTCTGCAACTGTCATAAGCTCTCTTAAACTTATTATTTTGATAGATATAGAACACAATGAAATTATTAATTGACCATTGCAACTTTAAGCATCATTTAACATTCAATAGCACTACATATAAAATAAAAAGCCTTGAATGTTATACACTTTCTTCCAAGTTCTTTCTTTTCTTTCTTTTCTTTCTTTTCTTTCTTTTCTTTCTTTTCTTTCTTTTCTTTCTTTTCTTTCTTTTCTTTCTTTTCTTTCTTTCTTTTTTCCAGGCGAGTGCGTTAGGCACTACGCCATTTATTAAAAAAAATTGATAAATTATTTGAGATATAAGAAGAAGAAAAGTCTGGAGCATAGAAGTTACTGAACTCAAAAACAATTGCTTCAAATTAATGGTGCAGAAAAATTATTTACACATATTATTATAGAACGATGGCAAGGTAAGCATTTCTGGTGGTTGGTTTAGAGTTGCATTCAGTGTACACTCGCTTTTACTTTATCTCTCAAAAGACGGTAGAAAATAAAAAATACTGGCATTTTAAAATTCCTTTATCCATAAATTTTTTTACGGGGTAACATAGGGAAAAAGAAATGAATAAGGATCACGTGCGATTTGTTATCCATTAAATTTCTGCATTCTTTTAGATTAACACTGGTTTACAGAAAATTTACTCAGAATAGCTACTTAAATCAGTGAATCTCTTCAGCGGAAATCCAATCTCACACTCCTGAATTACAGGTAGCGAAGTGTGAATAACACGGATGGTAATGATGTACTTCTATAGAAGTTATGAAGATGTGTCTTATGGCTTCGCAAACTGCTTATAAATTTTGGATTTTCTCTCGTGAAATAACAATTTGTCTGTTTATATGAAACGTTTCACTTAATATGATAATGTGAACTTTGGTGCAGTACGTCCTTAAAATATAGTTTCGTTTTTATTTTATTACTTCAACAAAATTTTCAATTATATTAACTTAAAATACAACTAGTAAATTTTTTAACATATGTACGTTTTCAGTAGTGAATTTTATAGGTTTTTTATGCTCTTCTAATTGATGCTATCATCGTTTAAATTATATAAATATATGAATATATTACGTTTCTGTTTTTATATTTCTTTAAATTTGTTTGCAATTTATTTATTTCAAAGTCCTCCTCCCCCAAAAAACTGATTTATTTCAAGTTAAAAAAATCTTCAAAATGGGATAATAATTGGTATTCAATAATAACAAATTTAATATCGAGAGCTGTGCATGCCCTCGATCAGTCAGCTTCGTAATATACAGCAGGTTATTTGTGGCGCATCGTTTGTTATGCAGTATCATTTTTTAAATGTTAATAATGGTACTTAAGAGAACGTAAGAGCTCAGGTTGTCGCCAAGTGCTGTGACCAGCCTTTTCATGGACCGCTTTGAAAGATGATGGATAAGTCAAGTCATGTTGAAGCCATTATCCCAGTAAATCTTGGTCGAATATTTTAGTTAGTTAGTATTAAAAAACGGCAACATGGTTTTTTTTGAAATGTACCTACTCTTTATTCGGTATCTCCCACTCTTTTTGAGTTAAGGAAAACTAATTTGATTGTACTCTTTAGATAATATTTACTTCATTGGTTAGAGAAATTTTGGTGAAGGAGTTAATTTGTAACTAAACGACAGCTCTAAATATAATTGTGTATCATAATTATAATATTATTTCACCTAAAAATGACGTGATTTGGGGTAGATCTGATGTCAACTAATATCACACTCTCCAAATCTGAGTACTGAGTATACTCATTGTTCACAACGTCGTCTAGTGTGGTCAATTCTTGTCACCATGAGCATTGTTTTGTTTTAACGAGAGTGCGTTAGAGATGCGTGCTGACGAATAATTTGGCGATTATCTATACCAATGTCTATTATTGATGTTGTAGGTACGTCTGCTATCCGTTAATAAATGTTTGACCTTGTTTACAAAGCTGACTTGTAGTTACAAGAAAATTTGCACTACACGTCAATATAATGATCACTTTACTGGCAAGACACTTTACACAACGTTTCATCTCAAGTATGAGACATCTCCAGGTTTTATAAAGTGATTCACAGTGAATACATTTGTCTACTTATAAATAAGGTCGTATTCAAACATTTATTAATATGTATTATTGAAGCACCTATGAAACACGATAAATAAAATTACTTTTAACCCAAAGAATGTTGGAAATATGGAATGATGTCTGAGGGAACTTGTAGTATACTATATTACCGTCATTTAAAAATAAAAATTTAAAAAGTCGGGCCTGAAATAACGAATACAATACCATACACATAACTTATGCTCATCCACTTTCTTGAAACCTGCCCTATATAAGAAGGTGCACGGCCAAGTTCATGAACCGTACTCGGCATTACATTTAATATCTTCAATACTAATTATGTAATTATGGACACCGAATATGAATTTGGCTAACGAATATTTTAGTGGATGCATACGATATTATATAGCAGCAAATAAGAACGAACAAAACATGAAAGAACCAGAACAAAGTTGATTTCATATTTATTGTTAATCGCAAATAAAACAAGTAGAAAACCTTTCAGAAATCAGCGTAAATATCTTTAGTTTTTTTTATTCTACTCTCAACTTTTTTTTTCAGTAGGGAAGCTGTTTGCAACCTAATCTTAACCTTTACCGAGCTTTTGCGACAAATGTCGGGCAACTTAAAGTTGACTAATATTGGTCATTTAAAATCTTGATGCCTAGTTTCTCATCGTTCCCTTATTGCGTGAAGTCGTCTGATGGTTGTAACTTCTCAGAATTTAAGGATATGTGCTCTTGATAGATTCAATTGCATACGAATATCGTGTTCATTAAGATTGTATCCTTAGAATGGCTAGATAACTGATTGAATTAAACATGTTTCGTACATGTCTTAAACGGGAATTGTACTCCAAATCTTGTGCGTGTGGAAATCGCATTCCTGCCACGTATGCCACCAGTTGAAACAAAGATTTTTAAATTAAAATCTTATCTGATTGTTATGAATTGTTAATTTAATTCACCTATTCTATTATGTAATTCATAGGTTAAAACCAAACTTTCTTCTTAATTATTTTGAATTAATTGGATGAGATGCCTCTTTTGATGTCATTGAGCGATTGCGTATTTCGTGTCTCGAGTGTTATCTTCCAAATCAATCGAGAATATGTGATGGAGTTAAATGTGTTACAAACCAGCTGCTTATAATTCTAGATTCCGCAGCGTAGTAGATTCCTATCATAATTGGTTGAAGCACTCTTATTAGTACGGTTGATTGGCGGACCGAATCAGCTATTGACTGTTGTGAGAAGGAAATAAAACTGCAAAGCAGAAGAAAAAAAAACGCTTTCAGATGAGTTTCTTGGAATTGAGTTAAATATATTCTATTGCGCTCTATCCATTTGCGTTGTATACTAGTTTCATGAAAATATGTTCTTTGTTCAAGTCCTCTACGTTATTTTTGACTTCATGATTTTTGAAAAGAAATAGAGACGATTTACGTGAAAAAAAGGTTAAAAATATTACTTTGATTATTCAAAAAATTAATTATTTCTTCAATTATGATTTTCAGTATATAAATCTTTTGTCATTCGTTTTTGTCATGAGCGGTGAAGTGTGTCAATAATATTGTCTCCACATTTTCCTCACTTACTTAGATTATGTCTTGTGTCCGTCGAAACAATTTTTAAAGCTTCTATGAACTTTCCTCAGACAGTAGTATTTCTGGAATCCAGTGAATAGCTGTTGTATTTTTCTGGTATTTCTTAACTTTTCTTGAAACGTGCCTTGGTCATAGCACTAACTATACATGGGCGCCGACTTATAAAAAAATATTTGAGTGAGGGAACACTTGAACGCAGGGGATACGGGGGAAAAGAGATTGGGGTGTGGGAATCCACTGGGGGAAAAGAGAATTGGTTCAAGCTGCCTCAGAAACGCGCTTTAGAACAATTTTTTTGTGTCTGTAATTTATTACTCTTTATTGTAAATGTTTCCTCAAACTTTATCAGAAATATAGGCTGCCCATGAAGTCGTCACTAGAAAGTATTGTACGTACCATTATTCTTACCAGGATTTTAGGGCGTAGTATCCGTAAGTTCTATAAAATTTATGTTTTTCCAAAGATGAAGTCAAAACACTTACTTGCCAAAAATCTTACTCTCCAATTGCTATATCTTTTTAAGCCTAGAGTGTCACTACGTATCTTATCTCTTCATGTTGAACAGTTTGTAGTTAAATATATACACACTTTTTATTCACAGTTTTTTTTCTTGGGAGAGGGGGTGCTAAGCTGTTTGAAACGAGACTTTAACCATTGATCAACTTAAACTCCCCTCCTCTTCCCTCATCTAGTAGTAAGTACCCTTCAGTCTTCATAAACTTGGTGTCATAAAAACATTATCAAAGATTAACAAAATATTTAATCAATCGCTTTTCTCTCCATCCAATCAATGTTTAGTTACAATGGTTCAGTAACGTTGTTAAGATCTTAAAAGAAATTGTGGTTCACATTTTTTTAAAGATACGTAATCTGAATAGAAAGTATTGTAAGGAATGAAAGAGAAACATGTATGGTTCTAATCTTAAGGCGTTGAACAGCATGTTGGTCCATAGAACAGCATGTTGGTGTATTAAAGACAAAGCATAGGTTGCAAATGGATGATTTTACTTTCACATAAACCGAAAGAACCCTAATCTGCCTTCAATTTCCGCTTTTAATTAGATCAGACTTTCCATAATTTAAAAATATCATCAAAACGATGAAATATATCCCGACGAAAATTTGCAACAACCTTTATGAAGTAATCTTTGATTAACTGACAATTGTTGTTTTTATAAAAAAATATTTTGTATAGATTTATCTTGAATATTGATTATAATAGTTTGGTAATTTCATTTCTTGGCATTCAATAATAATATGTATAAAATCATTCTCCAAATATAAATTAATACAAATTTATTCTCTAAACTATGGACGAAGAACTATCAAAAGAAGGCAATTTTAACGTTTTTCAATCATTCACCATCAGGTAAAAATAGTCCAGAAAGTGCCTTATGGAGTCGATGAAAACATCTCAACATATATTACGGAGCTTTAAATCTTGGTTTCAACGAAAGTGACAGTTATCATATTATAAATTTCCAAAGAACGAGATGCACCGAGAAATGTTTCCTTTTTCGTTATCCCTAATATGAAAAATAGTGCAGCTGGAAATATATTTACGTTTATATCGATCAAAGCAGAATAAAACATGCTATATTTTGGTACATTGATCACTTGTTTACTCCGTGTTATTTTCTATTCCACCGCAATATGTTCATTTGAGCACGTTTTAAAAGAGTTTATATCGTGATTTTTTTCGAATTAGTTTCTTTTACTGGAAGATTCATAAAAAATAACATCTCCAGGCACATTTTATTAACCTTATTTAAAATGAAGTTGCAAATTATGTGCATAAAACAATATTAATGATTTGCATTGTAAACGTGAATTAAAATAAAACATAAATTTTAACACAGCTGTAGGAATTATGTTTTCTTATGTTTTCCTGAAGATTTTTAAAAATACTTTCTTAGTCAAATGAAATACAAATATACTTAGTTTTCCCAAATGACAATAATATTATAGAAGTATTTTCTGAGCTACGCCACTTCCCGAACAATCAGAAAGTTCCCCTAAATATCATAGACGCATTGTTGATAAAAACTTTTAATACTTAGACTATGGATAAAAAATTTTTGTAAATAAATCTTTTTCTGATTAATAATTTTATATATTTGACTCTTCTAAATCTATAGTTAGTTGGCATGATCCTGGATTTTTTCCAGACGGTATTGGGAAATCTTTTACTGGATTGCTTCGTTCTCTCCCTCATCTCGTTGCCTTGAATCGTCAAATTGTGGCTCTATTAGCTTCAATTTCAGAATCGGAGAAAAGGAATCCACTGGTTCAAAACACTTCCTATGCTAATATTGGATAATTCCTATGTCAATGTGTTGAACGTTATACACTCACAAGATAACTTGCCAAAGCAGGTTAGATTACACAATACTCTTTAGTTCAGTTTTGTCCAGTAGATGGCAGGCCCGAGTCTCGGTGTATAGATATACTGAGAGTAACACCGATCGCCATTTTGTGCCTAAAAGCGCGTTCACACTGCGGCGCAACGCAAAGTAATGGCACCGAACAAGCGAATGCGGACGATGTCGGCAAGGCTTAGCGATGCCCGAGAATTCAAAATTATAATGAGTAATTCTCATGAAAGCACAATATAAAATATATTTCAATGAAAGTACACTTATTTATGCAGTTGTGATTTAATTATGTTATTTAGGAAAATAAATATGATAGTAATAATAATCGTGGATAAGAGTTAATAAATAATCATATGTATAATTTATATGGAAATCAATTCACATTATGTATTAAGCACTAATTAATAATCCAGCAGATTATATCAGAAATAATAATTCACTTGTTGATTGATTTATTAATGCATGAAATTTAATTTTGTATTTGAATCTTTCATAATAAAAAAGGACCATTACATTACAACGCCAATTACGAAATGTTACGTAGGTTTCTGGTAAGGGGTAGTTGAAAAACTCGGTTGATAAACATTATCCATATATTATCTTCTGCTGATGGACAAGGAGCGTTACATTTACAAAAAGAAAAATCATTCCTATTTATCACATTTGACACTTAAGGAACTAATCTAAGGACAATTTTTTTTTCTAATTTACTACTTATCAATCCTTATTTAGTACTACTATTTTTTAAATAAATGAACTAGAAAAATTATTAGGTATTATAAAAAAAGATGAAACATCTTTACGTTAAAATATAATACGAGTACTGGATTCAAAACAATATAGTTTTATCTAAATAACAATTTATTCGTATTCAGAAGTATTTTAGAATGATTCTTTTTCACGGTGGTTAAGATAATAGAGACATGTTCTACGTCTGCTGAATGATAAACAAAATTTGTCACGCATTCAATGCTGTTGCTATGCACGTAAAGTCTTGACACGATGCAAGACAGAATACGCGAGGAGTGAGGATCTGTAGTCCAGGTGACGTCGCCTCAAGTGTCTGAACTTTGAAAGTGGCGCGGGACGAAAGGCACTCAATGTCGGCACCAATGAGAAGTATCAACTGACCTGCAGACTCGTCGGCGTTACTCTACTTATTGGTACTCTACCGGAGTAGCGATGTGTACCTTTCTAGTCCGAATCTTGCGAATGTGACCTTAGGGTATATCTTTCAATAAAGACATTGGAATATTTATAATGATCCTTGTTATTACATGCAATGTATTTATATATGCCACGACTAAATACGTTTCATTTCTCAAATATTATAATAAAAATAAATTATATTCTAGATTACGCTCGGTGAAATTTATGATACCGCGCCATATTCTAAGATCATATCTGAGTTTCAAGCTTCCTTTCTCAGAAATTTCATCAAGGATGGTGAAGTTATTTACACGATACTTGGAAAGAAACATATATGTGCACTTTCGTTATTATAATAACAGAAATGGTGAATCAAGGACGTTCGCTACTTCAAGAAGATTACCTTCGTAACGAGGGACGCAACTGACAGATGACCATCTTTAATTATAATTGGTTTTTATGAGCTCCAGGAACACGAAATTTTTAAAAAAAATGTCTCATGGAATGTTTTAAAATTAGAGCCCTGTCAGAAGCAATTAAAATTATAATGAATGAGATCTTAAAGACGGAATAATGTGGTTCAAGATTAAAATACTGCTTAAATTACTCAACGATTACCAAATACCATAAATATATGATGAAATCTCAAACATTTGGGGTTCTCCTTTCAGAGTGATATCATGAAACCATGTTCCCTTTCAGAGTAGAATCATATGCCCCACCGTGTAGCCCTTGACTGGATAGGTACGCGATTTTCTTAACATCCCTCACAATATACCCCGTTTAAAGTAGGAAAGTGTTTCACGTCAGAAACTATTGTAGTATTAGTAAATGGCAAATGTAGCGTGCTATTGTACCTTATCTACATGGAGCGATAAGATGTAGGAGTTGGGTGGTAGGCTATTGTTGGTAGGTGGATTGGTTTGCTGGGTTTATCTACAACTTGACCCACGTGGAAGGGCTAGTAGAAGTAGTTAGTAATAGTTATTGATACTAGGAGAAGTAGATGGATAGAGGAAGGAGGGTTTTTGTCATTGACCGGGAGATACCTACGCTTAGAGCCTGGATGGAATATGTTTTATGTTTTAATTTTTTTTTATGTTTTATATCTGTGACTGTCGTGTCTGTTAGCAGTTGCTATTTACAAGACGTGTGTTTTTCATTCTATATTCTTCGTGCTCTTGTCCTTGTATGTGTTAATTTGTGTGTGATTTTTAAGTGCGTAATCGGTCTGATGAGCTAAATTAACTATGTACATATTTTCATTCGTCTTTTCTGTCTTCTATCTCGTCCGTCCAGTTTCTTTCTTCTCTTCTCGTTCTCTCTGGCCTCTTCTTTTTTCTTCATTCCTATAGTGAGCTTCTTATTTCTTCAATTGCTTTGAAGAAATCTTGGAATTCGAGCACATCTTCTTTGCTTGTGAAGATGTTCTGTAAGTCTTTTGTCCGTAGGCTCTTCTTTGTGATTACTGCAAACTCAGTTCTTTCTGGCGAGTACAGTGGGCAATCTTGTAACATGTATAAGATTGTTTTTCTGTCTTGTTGTCACATGGACAGAAGGGGTTCTTCGCAGTTCGTCTTATTCCGTTTGTTGTGATGTTAGATATAAAAATATAAGCAGTTCTCATACATCTCTCTGCTTTGTTGAGGCCGTAATCTGTGATGGCGAGCACTATTGCCACTTATGGTGTAAGCCATTTGTGGGTTCCAGCGAATGTCACGTTTGGGATGAACTTTTTTGTTGTCTGTCCTTGCTCTGCTTCCTCCCATCTTTCTTGCCACTTCTTAAGGATTTCTGTCGTGAGTTTGCTTTTACAATTTTTGTCTGTCTTTGAAATGGTCTCGTTATTTATGTTTATTGTCCGGTCAGCTTTCAACTTTCTTCTAAGGTAAATTTTTTCTAACTTTAGGTGAAGTGGGAAGAGTCCACTGATAGTTTGTAGTGCTTGTGTGGATGTTAATCTATAGGCTCCAGTGATTGCGAGGAGGGGGGCCCTCTGTGCAGTCATTAGCGTTCTTTAAATGTATCTGTGTGAGATTCTGTGTCCCCATACTGCAACAGCGAAGGAGATAATGGGTATGAATGCACCTTTGTCTATTGTCGTTATGGCTTTCCTGTCCGGTCCATATTCTGTTTTGCTGCTTATTCTGAGTTTGAAGAATAACTTCTTGGCATTATCTGCAACACGTCTAATGTGTGGAACAAAGGATAGTCTGGTGTCCAGATGCACTCCTAGGTATTTGATACTATCAACCATTTTTAGTGTGTTCCCTTGGATGTTGAGTGTGATCGGTCTGTTCTTTGCTAGTTTTTGGCCAAACATTATCATAACTGTCTTTGAGGGTGAGAACTTCATTTTCGACTTGATTACCCACTTCATTAGTTGTGCTTTTGATATTTCTTCGATTTGTCTTCTTTTGTTCCCATTAATGGTTATTGCCAGGTCGCCGGCATATGCAAAGACGTTAGCTACTGTTGCCTCCAGCTTTGTATCACTTTGTCTATGATTAGGTTCCATAGAATGGGTTCACTTTTGGAGCCCTGTGGGCATCCTCTGTTAATCTGTTTAGTATATCTCTTTTCTCCAATTTGTAAGATGACTTCTCTGTCTTGAAGGAAACTTACATACAGTTTTCTGATGTGAGTGTTCACTCTTGTTTCTGCTAGGCGCTTTAGGATACTGGGCCACCAGGCGTTGTCAAAAGCGCTCTGGAAGTCTACGAATACCGTAAGGTGTATTGTATCTCTCTGTTTTACTGACTTGATTAATTCTTCTATATTGTCTGCCGCGCACTTTCCTTGTCTAAAGCCAAATTATCTTGTTGACATTTTCCCTTCTTTTTCTAAGTGTTCTGTTATCCTTTTGGTACATATTTTGTATAATATTTTTCCCATTACGGGTAGGAGACAAATTGATGTGTATGACCTAGTGTCATTTTCTTGCTTTTCTGCTGATTTTTTTAAGCACTACTATTGAGGCTGCTTTCCATATTTTGGGGGATGTGCCTTGTGCTAGGCATTCATTTAATATCTTTAGAAACTGATATTTTAATTTTGGCACAGCTTTTAGTATAATTTATGCCTTCAGTCCATTCGAATCGGGTGCCTTTTTGGGTTTTAGGCTTTTTAGAGCACTTTCTAACTCTCCGATTGTGATCGGAGTCATTGTGTCCTCTATTTCTTCCTCTCTGAGCCTTGCTGCCTCGACACTCGTTTGTGTTAGCTCTTCTAGGTCTGTTTCTCTGTTGTCATCTGGTAGTAGGGTGTTCAGTACCATCTCTGCTGTTGCGTCCCACTCCAGTGTCTTTCTCCCTGTTTTCTGATTGAGCTGATTACTTGGGGTGCTCTTAGCTTGTTTGCCGCCATTATGTATGGTAGAACGCTTGGGCTTGTTTTAATTGCCTTGGCGACAAATTCATCACATTTTTCTTGTTTTGTTGTCCTTATTAGTTTAATGTGTTTATTCCTTGCCTTTCTGTGCTCTTCTAGTTTATGTTGTGTATTTTTGTCTTTCCTTTTTAGGTATCTTATCTTTCGTTTGATTTTCGTTAGTTCTGTTTTGGATTCTTTTATTTCTCTAGTCCACCATATCGTTTGTTTGGGGATCTTCCTTTTGGTCATCGGGATGGCTAAGTTCGCAGCTCTTTGTATAATTGTGTTTATTTGAATTGCTGTTTCTGCTGGATTCCATCCTTCTGTAGAACAATGAAAAATGAATAGAAGAAAACAAATACAGAATGAATAAACCGACAAAATTACATACCTGATTATTGAGGAATAATTTTTGGGTGCAAGATGCATTGGCTCCAAAACCAAATATGTAGATTTGCTTTAGCGAACTTCAATTTTATTTGATAGAATTTGTTTACCACAGTGGCCATGCCGATCATGAATATACTTGGTAAGTGTGGAGCGTTAGCTAAATTATCAAAGAATGATAAATTAAACGCTCATTGTTTTAAAATTATAAAGTTTTTTCGGATGCATAGCAGCCATCGTCAGTAACGTAC